>JAOWBN010198908.1:0-14953 GCA_028565015.1 Pinguicula moranensis | reverse complement strand
AGTGGAGTGCGAATTCATTTTGCATCAGCGCGAGAGTTCTGGTCGCTTCTGTTGTCTTCTTGTTGTGCGTCGAATTGGTTTCGATTCTGTTGGATGATTGCTTCGAGGGTTCTGCTTTGATTTGTTCTGGTCGTGCGATTTCTGCTTCGAAGAAATTTCAACATCCCGCGATTTCCAAAGAATTCTTTCTTTTGATCCTGGCCGTCGATTTCTAATCAAATTGACGGCCAGGATTTTATGTACAAATATATGTCAAAAGGCATGTAAACCGAACTGCCCCGAACATATAAATTTATAAAACATATATAACTTATAAAGTTATAAAATTATAAAATTTATATAAATTTAAACTTATATAATTTATAAACTTATAAAAGTTAAAAACATATATAACTTATAAAAGTTAAAAACTTATATAATATATAAATATATAAAACATATATAACTTATAAAGTTATAAACTTTTAAAATTTATAAAAGTCAAAAACTTATATAACTTATAAACTTAATTAACTCATAAAAGTTAAAAAAATATATAACTTATAAAATTTAAAATTTATAAAAGTTAAAAACATGTATAACTTATAAACTTATAATAGTTAATAACTTATATAAACTATAAGCTTATAAAACATGTACAACTCATAAAGTTATAAACTTATAAAAGTTATAAAATTAAAAATTTATAAAAAGATAAAACATATAAAGTTACAAACTTATAAAACATATATAATTTATGAAGTTATAAAAGTATAAAAGTTATAAATGTTAAAAACTTATATAACTTTTAAACTTTATTAACTTATAAAATTTTAAAAATTATATAATTTATAAAATATATGTAACTCATAAAGTTACAAAAGTTAAAAACTTATATAACTTATAAATTCTATTAACTTATAAATTTTAAAAACTTATATTTGTAAAGTGTAAAGCTTATATAACTTATAAACTATATTAACTTATAAAACTAAAAAATTATATAACTTATAAATTCTATTAACTTATAAAACATAATAACTTATATAATTTATAAACTATATTAACTTATAAAACTTAACAACTTATATATTTAAAAAATAATTAGAAAAAGTTAGGGTTTAGAATTCGACCGCCGGTCAAATCATCGGACCCGATTTAGATGGTTTGCCTGGCAATATTTTATTTTTTATTATTAAAATTTTTTCGGCCGGTTGGAACATCTTAAAAATTGCCAATTTTGTTTTTATTATTTTTAATTAAAATCGCCGATTTTGAAAACCTTCAGTTTCAAACTTTGAGTAAACCTCTAACCTCGGGTTTCAAAATTTTTGATTTTCAAAATCATCTGATTTTTCCGGTCCGGTTGCTGTTGGTTTTCCGATTAACGGTTATGAATGCCCATCGCTAACTATGTTTTTGGTTTAAAACAGAAATATTCGATGAATGTGATTTAACTATATCTTGTCACATTCTGCAGTTTTTAAAATTTATCTGCCTGCCCACATTTTTCTTTGATTGAGGTCCTTGAGGAAATATGTTTCTTCAAAGTAAATTGGTTGTGTTGTTTAAACTGCTGGCTAGTTCCATTCAATTAATGGTTTTGGTTCTGTAGAATTCTATGCTGAAATTATTGGATGTTGCAACTGTATTGGTATGCACTGGAATTTTTGTTAGTGTGTTTCCTATTATCATAGAATTATCAGAAAATGAATCAAACAGTGCCACATGGACGCGTAAGCGTAGGCCGAAACGTGATTGGAATGCACCCACTCGACAAAATTTCTGAAAGATTGACGTTCCTTGAAAGGATTATTCAAGAGTGCAACAGGGAGTGTTTCAAGAACTTAGGATGTTGTGTAAAGCTTTCACATAGCTGTGCAGAGTTCTGTGGGCTGATTGTTGCTTGTCGGACGACCAATATGTGTCTGTGGTTGAAAAGGTCGCTATCTTCTTACGCATACTTACACAACACCAAAAAAATAGGATCTTGCTAAACTGATTTTCAACGCAGCGGCCGGACCATCAGTCAAGCATTCCATTAGGTCTTAAGGGTTGGGCTAAAGCTCCGTTGTAGACTACTATTACCACCTACTCCAGTAGATGAAACAACTACCGACAAGAGATGGAAATGTTGACAGATACATATGCTATATTCTCTAAAAAAAAAGTTCCAAATTTATTCTGACAAGTGGTTTGTTTTGTTGTAGGGGTGCATAGGTGCACTAGATGATACCTATGTCCCACTACACATTGAGGTAGAAGACGAACTTAGATACCTCACAAGGAAAGGACATCTAGCAACAAATGCCCTAGGAGGTTGTGATACTGAAGGACATTTTGTATGTATACTGGCTGGTTGGGAGGGTTCAACAGCAGACGGGCACGTACTCCATGATGCAATCACTCATCGTAATCGACTGATGGTCCAAAAGGGTCAGTTCAGTATGATCTCTTATTTGATAGTTGTTCCGTTCTTCTACTTACCTTTTCCAGTTGAATAAGTTTGTAGGCACTTACTACTTATACAATAGCAAATACACGAATTGTGAGGATTTCCTAACTCTTTTCAGGCAGACATGCTATCATCTACAGGAATGAGGTGGTGCAAATCGTAGAACACATAATGAAAAAAGACTCATCAACTTTCGGCATGTTGCAGATCACAATGTCATAGAGCACGCCTTTGGTATTCTAAAGAAGCGTTTTGTTGTGTTAAGGGCCCCCATGTATTATCACATTATCACATAATATGATATCATTCTTGCGTGTGGTTTGTTGCACAATTTTGTCATCAACATAACGTCGTACGATCCGTCGTTAGCCACTCTTTTGGAGCTGAAGAACCTAGGGCTGTGTTGAATGAAATAGAGGACTGCATCCAGACAGTCAATTCATCTCCTGGGTAGAATGAGTGAAGGAACAATTAGCCAACAGGATTTGGGAAATCTACCGCTCAGCTAGGGGCTAGATGCATCCTATTTGTGATGACACTGTTTATTTGTTATGGATTTAGACCACTTTTCTTCCACATGTGACATAAATCCGTTGTTTGCTATATGATGTTTTTAAATTATGAATATACATCGTGTTAACATCTCGCTTCCTTGCTTTTGGATGCTTATTTTCCTCGTATGTAGGGAAAAAATCATGGATCAAGAGAGAAACTACGACGGGCTAGAGGAAGTCACTTCTGATAAGTTTGATGATCAAGCTCAGCCAACTCTAAGGAGCAGATATGGGATAACTGTAGCGTATAAATGGCATGGAGTCAATGCTGGGAAAGCAATGATAAAGAAGGAAAAGGAAGAAAAACATGAGCCAACCAATACTAAGAAAGTATATCTAACTTCAGATGAAGAAAATGCTCTACTTATATCTATGAAGGATCTGGCACATGAGGGGTTGAAGGTTGGATAAGAATGGAAAAGGGGAACTCACTGTAAGGCCGTTGCTAGGGTGAGAGCTTCGGTGGATGGAAGCGCAGTAACAATGAAAATTGTAGAGAACAAGCTTCGCAGTTGGGGTAAACAATATCACTTTCTAAATGAATATTGTAGGTTGAGTGGAGTAGCAATAGACCAAATGATGCATACCATAATAGTCGACTACGAGGATATGTGGAAAGAATACTCGCTGATATAACTCCTCTTCCCCTAATTGTTATTGTATTTTCCGTTGCCTGTAATGTATTTAACTCCAAATGCTTTACTGTTGAACCAAAACTACCTACCACTGAGAGGCAAGTCTTTCCCCTACTATGACCTATGGTGTGAGCTATTTGGCAAGGATCAGGTGCAAGGAACCACATAATGGCTCAAAAGGAAAATCCTACTACGCCCAGCGAAATCCAAGCAATAATTGATGATTTTGATGAAGATGGTGAAAAATCCGAACCCCAAAGACAGAATCCAACAGAGATGGTGCTTCTAGTGTATTTCTTGGAAAGTGCAAGAGAGCGAAACCGAATAGCCAGACAAGCCTAGCACCTAAGGTCGTAGATATCCTATCCCATTTGGATGCACTATTCCATAAAGAGGAAGGCTTATTTTCAAAGCAAGAGCAAATTTTGGCTGATGAATCCTAAATGAGAAAACAACACGGTTGATGAAACACCTCAAAGACCTTGAAGGTTTGAACCTTCAGAACAGGTGCGCCTGGTTGATCACCTATTGTTGCATGCTGGACACTACTACCGGAACAATATGGATGCAGCAGGTTGGGCCAGATTTATTTAACTGTTTTGTGACGGGGAACTACCATGAACTTTTCAATGTTTATTGAACTGTTGAAACGTTTTGACTTCTAAGTAGAATCATTTTCGGACATGATGTGTGTTGAGCTTTGGTTGGCACTTTTGGTTTAAACTTTGCCATGTTTCTTCTGAGCTTTTACTTGTATAGTTTTTGCATGCTTAACAAACATAGGCTTAGCTAGATTTAGATATACATGGTTGAACAAGCAAAGGCTGTGCGGTAGAGGAAAAGCAAGCAGGAACTAGCATTTTTGTGGGAAATGTAAACAGAAAGATGTGTCAAATAATCAGTGTTGCATGATCTAAAATGGTTGGTGCGTGTGTATGCTTAAATGAATCAGTTAACAAGTTTCCTTATAACACAAACTATTCTAACTTTATACCAACACATATCATCATCAACACAGGTAATGAAAGCATAAATATGGATATGTTCTTATTGAGGAAGCACAAATAAATGAGTTGTTCATGTTGTAATTGTATACTTGTATATGTTCTTGTTGAGCTTTTTGTTTCTAACACTTTTGCAATTGTTAAAGAATTTGCATTTTATTTGTTTATGGTGTCTTCTTTCCTATGGCTATGTACGTGTGCACCTGTACAATTGTATGAGCACACAATTGCAATGCCATCAAACTTTTACAAAGACATAAATCCAACCGAACAACTTCAGTGCACTGCATAAGCACCTTATAACGACATACTAAACAGTTCAGTGCAAAAGGTTCCAACTTTTACAAAGAAATAGATCCAATCGGACCGGATCATATATCTTCTCAAAACAAGTTCACAAAAGTCAGGACCCAACACCGTCAGTGCACCATAGTTCCAACAAAAAAGTTATATGTTTTATGTAAATAATACAATGTCATTAACAAAAATTTAGATAAAT
Organism: Pinguicula moranensis; assembly: GCA_028565015.1. Lineage (NCBI taxonomy): Eukaryota > Viridiplantae > Streptophyta > Magnoliopsida > Lamiales > Lentibulariaceae > Pinguicula > Pinguicula moranensis. The sequence continues at coordinate 9,827 of JAOWBN010198908.1, read as the reverse complement.
TAATCAGATATCCAGTCATGGGTGTTGCTCACATTTGTGACGCGTGATGGGTATTCCTCCATGGTGATGCGCACGTTGACACCTAGCATATCTTCCAGTACACATCCTTTTGCAGCGACATGTCCTCCCTCAGCGATAGCGGTATCATCATCAATGACGATGAGATCCACCTCCAAGTCTCCAGTTTAACGCTCACATTTAACTCGGACTCCAGCACATGGCAGATCCGTGGTCGATGCTCATCGGGGGTGATAGGACGGGTACCTATGCCCCTGCATGTACTCCCAAACGTACAGGCGCAGTGAAAAACGTGTAGGCGGCTTGACGAGGCAGTGATGCAGCGACGCAGCTTGAGAGGTGGAACCCTCTCCGTCGGGAAGTTTTGGGCTCCCATTTCTCTCAAAGCACGCACAATCATGCACATAGTGTATTTAGACGGCGTCTTCAGAAGTTGGCGGAGAGGCTCGTGCGGTGGTTGGAAAACCATCGGAGAATTCAAGAGAAGTGAGAGATCGAAGAAGAGGGATGAGGATTTGAGGGAAAATTTTGGTTTTATACCCAAATTTTGAGGGTAATTAAATAAATGGACCTTATTTTACCGATTTTGGCTGTAATCCATCGGGTAAGTCCAACGTACTAAATGATGGTTATATTTAATACAGTATGCCGGCTAGCCACTACCAAACAGAGGACTAAAAAACTTGTCCATCCATGAGTTGCCCACGAGCCGGATACGTCCAAATTAGTCTACCAAACGGACCCTTTCAATAATCATCAAGCTTAGAGGGTGACACCCTTAATCCTCCACAATTATATTGTGTAATATGTAGCATTTTGCAAATATACATTATCCCAACTAAGTGTCTAAAAACTAAGAATTTTAAATTGACTTTATAATACACAGAACCTTCGTTTGATGTTCTTTCTAACTCTTTTAGACTGATGGGAATAGCCTTAAAAAACGACGTTTGATCATATTTTAATTAGTTTTTTTAATTTTATTTGAAATTTTTTACATTTAGTTATCATTAAAATAAAGTAAACTGTTATTAAACATTATTGACTATTGTCACTATTTTCCATGATGATGACTAAAATGGTTAAACTATCTTGATCCCTCCTTGAATGACCACTTTGTTTGATCGAACCACATGATCTATGGTCTTGGATCAGGAGATCTGGTGATGTACTAGAGTCTAGATCCAAGTAGGCCGGCCATGGTCTTAAATCACGGTCACGAGCATTTCATGATAAAAAAATTGAGATATACACGCTCAAACATGAATTCTAGAGAGATAATCCTCTGCCTTCTCACTAGAACTGAAATGGACTGAACAAGATATAAGCAACTGTTTACTCTCCAGACACTACATTCAACTACATACTATAGATTTCCCACAACAACAGAGCACAAGTCCTACACAATCATCTCCAGTTTACCAAGAAATGTCTGATCTGCAAAAAACACTCAATGAGTTGCGGGATAGCAAGAGATCCGAGTACAGGTTGCTGCAATACGAGCTCTGCAGACAAATATCAACAATACACAGGCAAGCCAAGAAGCTCAAGCTACTGCATCATTAACGCCAGCTGAGGAATGGACAACAGTAGTAGGAAACAAGAAAAGGTAATCAACTACTCAACCACACAGAGAAATAAAAGAACTTTCAAGTTACATCAAGCGGTTAAGAGAAGAAGCTGTCTCTTATCATGTTGCTAATCTCCCTGAGACTTGGGCACGGAAGGATATGGAGCAATATTTTTCAAATATGGTTATGTGAGGGATGTGCAATTACCAATGTATAAGGATCGCTTGGGCAGGCAATTCGGATTTGTAAGATTCCCTTCAACAGAGATGACAAGAAACTTAGAGAGCCCACTCCAAGGGAAAGTGGTTGGCACATATAGATTGGCAGTGAGCCTGATTAAGCCAAGGCAGACATTGCTGAAAGCAAAAAACACAACACAAATTCAACCACAAAAGCATGAAACTATGGTCCAGACAAATAAGGCAATCCAGATGAGGTTCATACCTAGAGCAGAGGAGTCAGAGTGACTTAGAAAGTGCTTGGTAGCAGAATCGCAGACATCATACAGTTATGAAAAAAAGCAACAGGATCTGGCGGCTGCAGGATATGGTGAGGTCAAGCTATCATCGATGAAGGGGGGTGAAACCTTGCTAAACCTGCAAACTGAAGAGCGGAAAACATGATTATTCACTGATGAAGCTATATTGAAACAACTTGGAATCATAAACATCCGAGATGGCTTACAAATAAGAGCAAAGGGAGGGCAGTATGGGTGAGCATCAATGGGGTACCTCTTACCTTGTGGAATGACCGATTCTTTCTGGAGTTTGCCAATCAAGTCGGATGGAGCATCAATGTTGCATCTAATACCTCTGACAAATCAAATCTATAGGCTGGTCGTGTTCTTGTTGTAACGGACTCACCGGAGCAAATTGCAGCCTCTGTGGAAGTAACAATAGGCGAAGATACATTGAAATTGTCAATGCGGAAAGAATCAATACAGGTACCGCCGAAAGAGTGGAAAATCAAAACTGCGATTATCCAAGGAACAAGCTACAATACACCGATCTCATATGCTGAGTTCTCGGAGTTAGCTCCGGCAATCTCAGCAAACTGAGGATGACAACCTAATCTAACTCGACGAGTGGGAATAGAAGGGATGCGTCCCCAACCAACGGCTACAAAATTCCAACCGTTGGGGGAAAGTAAACACGAGGAAAGACCAGTCGTTGAGGCGCAGAATGCAGGCGCAAAACACGGCGAGAAAAAACAGCAATACAGAATAGACACAAATAATGACAGAAAAACGGCGAGATGAAAAGCGCATACGAAGCCTTTCTCTGGACTTGAATCGGATACAGAAAGTCACAGATCAAAAAATACAGCAACTGGAATTGTACCATTGCATTTCTGGGCTCTTATTTAAACATACAAATTGGAGCTCAGACCAAGCAAAAGAGGTAGACTGCCAATAGTGGGTTGGCACATCAGATTGAGCTACACATGAAAGATCCGGCCCAGGAAGCAAAAAAATCAAAATCTATTACTAACAGCACAATTTTATTGCAGGAAAATACACAAATAAAGAAAGGGAAAGTGAAAGGGAAAGGAAAAAAGAAGCTTACGGTGGAAGAAAATGGCGGAACTACAAAGGGCACAATTGAGGAAAACAACAGAATATTATCGAGACATGGCGAGCACTCCGGAAAAATAAGAAATGTCTCGGCGGGAACAAAAGCGAGTTTCCAAAACAGGTAAGCAACACTATCATTCTACTTTAATTAAAGAAATCGCATGTTTAAATGCAAAGCATGATGCATGGGGAAAATCTAGAAATGATGCCTTGAAAATTGTAGAATTAGGACAAGCTATAAGTATGCAATCTAATGCACCTATTGATGAGCTAATATTAATTGTTGATGAATTAGAAACTAGAGACAAAAATAATATTGATACGATAAAGAAACAAGCACTAGCAGAGGTAGATAGCGAACAAGAAGAGAGTTCATGCTGATTATTACAACTTATAACTCACGAGGGTTGGGAGATAGAAGAAAAAGAAGATATATAAAAAAGATGATACGGAAAAAAAAAATTCAAATGATATGCATACAAGAAACAAAATCAGACTCAGTAACTGCTTATGACTGTAGTGAATTATGGCCATCAAATAGGTTTGAGTGGCGTGCAAAGCATGCAATAGGTAAATCCGGAGGACTAATATGTATCTGGGACCCCGGAACTTTTGAATTAGAAAATAGCTGGGAAGCGCATGGAATGCTGGCTCTGACAGGAAATTGGGGTCCGGAAAAAAAGAAGATCACAATAGTAAACATATACTCCCCATGTGAGATACAAGCAAAGAAGCAATTATGGTCTGAAATACTTAATATGCTTCAACAAGAACCAAACGGCTTATGGTGTCTTTGTGGGGATTTCAATGCAATCAGGTGTGTAGAGGAAAGAAAGCCGCTACTCGATAGCCCCACAAGTGAAATGAAGGATTTTGATCGATTTATAAGACAATATGAACTTGTCGATATGCCGCTACAGAGGCGGCGTTTCACAAGGACAAATGAGAACTATACCTCCGCGAGTAGGCTTGATAGATTTCTGCTTTCACCAGGATGGATACTCGAATGGCCAAATCTCCACCAACTGGCCCTCCAAAAACAAACTTCTGATCATAGACCAGTAATCCTAAAGCAGGAAGTGATTGATTGTGGCCCATCTCCATTCAGGACTTTAAATTGTTGGAATGAACATAAGGAATTTAAAACATTTATTAAGGCAACTTGGGAGAATGATGATAATCCAGGTAAAAGGGGATATAATTTAATTGTAAAGCTTAGGAATCTGATGAAGGAATTGAGGGACTGGAACAAGGATGTCTTCGGTCATGTGGGAAAAAACATAGAGAATAAACAAAAAATAATCTCTGAGTTTGAAGAGAGGGCAGAAACTCAAATACATTCAGATCAGGAACTAAAACAACATGCAAAGGAGAAAAGAGAACTCCAAATACTTCTCCAGAGGCAAGATAGAATACTATTTCAAAAATCTAGAGCAGTATGGTTAAAAGACGAGGAAGGCAATACAAAGTACTACCATGCTAGGATTAGGAAAAAACGCCAAAGAAATGAAGTAAGGGGATTGAATATAAATGGCCATTGGACAGTGGATGTTAAAGAAGTAAAAGCATGAATTAGGGAACACTTTAAAAAGCACTACTCGACATATTACCAAGACCGGATATATCTATCCACTATAGCCCCTAATAGACTGAGTGAAGAAGATAATGAGAATCTAATAAAACCTTTCACGGAAGAGGAAATTCGGGAAACAATTTGGTTATGTGCATCAAATAAGAGCACAGGTCCGGATGGAATTAATTTCTACTTCCTAAAGCAGCACTGAGATGTGATAAAAAAAAGATTTCATTGAGTTCATTCATCAGTTCCATGAAAATGGCAAACTTATTAAAGGAATTAATTTTACACATATCGTGCTCACACCGAAAATAGGCAGTCCTGAAAGAATAGAACATTTTAGACCAATATCACTAGTAGGATGTGCATACAAGATTCTAGCAAAAAATTTGGCAAATAGATTGCGCCTAGTGATGCCTAAAATAATATCATCATACCAGATGGGATTCATTAAAGGAAGACAGATCACTGATGGAGTGGTTATTGCCAATCAAGTAATAGAAGAGGCCAAACGGAATAAGAAAAGAGCTATACTCTTCAAAGTGGACTTTGAAAAAGCATTCGATTCGGTAGATTGGGGATATCTTATGCGAATGCTAGAGAAGTTCGAATTCAGCGAGAAGTGGCGGTTGTGGATTCAAGAATGCATCACGACGGTCACTGCTACGGTATTAGTGAATGGTATTCCCTCTGGTGAATTTGCAATGCAAAGAGGACTACGGTAAGGAGATCCCATATCACCTTTCCTCTTCCTTATTGCAATTGAAGGTATGCATTTAATGATTGAGAGAGCGACCATCATACACAAATGGAAGCCACTACAAATAGGGAAAGAGAAAATACCAATCTCACATCTCCAGTATGCAGATGATACTCTATTATTCTGCGATGGTAATGAAGAAAGTATTCATACCATAAAAGGAATTCTCAAACTGTTTGAAATGATTTCTGGCCTAAAAGTAAACTTCTTCAAAAGTTGTATCATGGGGATAAACATATCGAACTCTGAACTGCAAGAATATGCACATAAACTCAATTGTTTGACAGCAAAACTTCCTCAAGTCTATATTGGTCTACCTCTAGGAACAAACCCAGGTAGGAAAGCCACATGGCAACCAGTGATTGTAAAATTACAAAAGAAAATTAATAGTTGGGAAAACATTTACCTTGCATTTGAGGTCAGGATATCTCTCGTAAAATCGACACTAACAGGATTTGTAACTTACTTCCTCTCAGTTTTCAAAGCACCAAAAGAAGTAATCGCTACCATGCGAAGAATACAATCTAAATTTCTATGGGGCGGAGCTGCCTCCGAAAAAAATACTAGACAATGGATTAAATGGGATCTCGTATGTCAGGAAATTAGCCGAGGAGGATTGGGAATAAAGAATCTAGAACTATTTAATCTAGCACTGCTAGGCAAATGGCTCTATAAAGTCATAGCAGACCCGAACAACTTACTTAGTAAGATAATTCAATCGCTATATTTACAACCGGAGGGCCTACATAGGGACTGGACAGCGATCTTAGCTCCTAATCAATCATCCAGATGGTGGAAGGACCTAAGTAAGCATGTATGTTCAGCATACTGGTTTCACAGCAATGTGAGACGAAAGATAGGGAATGGAGAACACCCAATTTCGGCATACTATGTGGACGGATTTGGGTTGTCTAGCAGACGTCTCAGACCGGTTATACTCTATTGCCTTAGATAAGCAAGCAACAGTAGTAGAAAAAATGTGCATGGAAAATGAACAGCTAGCTTGGCATTGGCATTGGCATTGGCGTAGACTGTTACATGTATATGAACAGTTACTAATCCCAATATTAGAGACTCTTATTGTAGGCACAGAGATAACACTAGAAGAGCAGGACAGCTGGAGATGGCAGCTTAACAGAGAAAAGCAGGTATACACGGTAAAATCAGTATATGCAGCTCTAACATGCTTTATGGGGTTTTCTTTGCAGGGACAGGAAGAATTGGAAGCAAGTTGGAGTCGGAGCTCCCCGAGGCGTCTTCAGGCATTTGTTTGGCGACTGATACAGGAACGGATAGCCACTTTTGACAAATTATATGCCAGAGGAATACTAACAGCCCAACTCCCAGCGCCAGGCTGTACTTTCTGCCATCGACATGAAGAAACACTACGACATATCTTTTTTGAATGCAACTACATCTACAAAATGTGGCAGCAATTGTACAAATGGCTTAGATATGAGCACGTGGGAAGTAACACACCGCAACAACATTACAAACTACATATGGGCAGAATGCGGTGCGGATGCGGATGAAAAACTGTATTCCGCAAAGTTATGCGGGCGGAATGCGGATAGAAGATTTTTTGCTTTGCGGAATCCGCATCTACCCGCATAAATTTATTTATATATATATATATATATTTTAAATATATAATATATGCGGGCGGATTCCGCGGGGTTCCGCATCCGCCCGCCCGCAATTTTTTTATTTTATTTTATTTTATTTTTTATTAGCATATTTACTTACGCGGAATCCGTGAAATCCGCGGATTCCACATCCGCCCCGCCCACGAAATTACGCGGAATCTGCAAATTCCGCATCCACCTGCCCACGAAATTAGGCAGAATTTGCGGATTCCGCATCCGCCCGCGAAATTACGCGGAGTGGGCGAATGCGGAATACTGTTCATCGCGAGCGGATGCGGAACCGAAAAATTGGTTCCGCAACCTTCGCGGGCGGAACGCGGAACGGGCGGTTGCAATTCCAGTTCCGCCCGCTCCGTTGCCCATGGCTATATGCAACCATTCTTTTGGCTTAGGCCCTAATTAATAAAAAATAATAATTTTTCCGATCAAAAAAATGGAGGGTTATCGTAATGACGTTGCGGAGTGGAGATCGAAACGCCCTTTCAGAGAACGAGGAATCACTCGAAAAATGTGCGGACTTTTTATACCGAGAAGATAAGGGCAAAAAGGACATTTCATGCAGAATGAGGGACGTGGCACACGTAATCTTGAACAATTTACTGATACCAAACACAGATAGAACCTATTCCGTTTACAATCCCAATACCATCAAAATGTATGTACCAAACAGTAGGCGAATTAAGCAATCTGACAGGAATGACGATATAATACATTTAGGCGGATTAAATTTGTGTGACTATCAAACTGACCCTAAATAAATTAAAGTTATCTTAAAAAAATTAAGTCTAAATACTATTTAGTTATATAAAAAATTTGGTTACACACTATATCTATAACTTTTTTTTTTATTTTTCATAATTTTTTAAAACATTCAGAAAATACAAAATTAAAATGTTAATAAGTAAAAGGAGAAAAAAATTATGAGTACAAAATAAACTCTAATTGGAACCAATTTACTCACCAAACCAAAAAGGGCTTTTTAGTAGTTTCATACTAAACTTGTTTGATGGCACTTCACTTTAGCAATTGTATGTTAATCTGACGTGCACGAGAAAACAAAATAGGCAGTAATGAAAAACTTTGACCTTATTATTTTAATATATTTATTTATTTTTTGGGGGGTTGGGGTGATGGTGGAGTTTTATTAATTTAATAGTTATGTCAACAAATATATATATATATATGTGTGTGTGCATTTGTATTAATGGGTGCATCTGACCAAATTAGGCTGTTAGCTTGTATTATTATGCCACATTGATGGAATCTTGGGTATTTTCACTTCTTCACTCTCTAGGCAAAGCATTTGATTTTGTCCCGGTGGCCGGTGGGGATATATAGTAGAGGAGAGTGGGGATATATAATTTTTAAATGGTGAAATTAATTATTTTTAAATATATGTAATTATTTATTTTATTTTTTGAAAAAAGGGATGTGGGATTGTAAATTTAGTAGACCCGAATCAAAAGTAAATCGGGAGGCTCAGGCCTTGGGTGCGAGTACACATATGGACCTACTTATAATTGAATGTAGATTACACTCATAAAAATCTTAGTACCAAAGCAATTTATTGTAAATTCACATTCTATATTTTCTTTGAATAACCCTCGTGGAATATTTTAACAGGAATGAACTATCATTTAAAATTACTATAACTCATAATTATTTCAGCAAAATAACGTGACATGATAAGATAACCCCACAAATTTTTGAGTGAATTTAAGTATTTAACTGCTGATCTGATCCCATTCTATTTCGTTACATTCTTTGTATTATTTTGTTGCCTACTAGTTCAATTCAAATACCTAGAGAATGGACCACGCAATCGAGGAAGATCATCGAGTCAGCTTTGGTACTAAATTCGAAAATGACTTTGTAGGGTTTGTGATGGGGTGTGGGTGGCTCCAGCTCCATATAGTCAACTCAAAAGATTTATAGCACTTATTTATTATTACAAGATCATTGACCAGAAGAAAAATGGGAAAACGAGTTTGAGGTATGATAAATAGAGAATTAGCGGATACGAAATAAATGATAGATAAAAAAAACAACTCCAAATTTCAGAACAAAGTCGTGTTTTATCCTTAGGACAAGTATCCCGTAAGAATTACAAACATAATTTTATACATAAGGGTGAAGTAGGAAACTAATAAGGCAGGCCTTAATTTTTTTTTATTTTGAGCGGAGTGTGTCGAGCCGAGTTTGGTACGATAAAGTATATACGTTCAAATGTTGTGGTAGAATTTGAAAGAATCAAAAGAAGTCGAATCAACGTATTAGAATTATATTAAAGAACAATAAACAAAAAAAATTATTAAAAAATATAAGCAAAAATTGAAAGAGTCAAAATAAAATAAGTTTGGTACGGTGGTTAGGTATATACGTTCATCTATTAGTATTATATTAAAAAACTGTAAATAAAAAACTATTAAAAAATAGAATAAAAAATTCAAAAATTCAAAAATTCAAAACAAATTTAATCAACCAATTTTAGGTATATACGTTCATCTATTAGTATTATATTAAAAAACTGTAAATAAAAAACTATTAAAAAATAGAATAAAAAATTCAAAAATTCAAAAATTCAAAACAAATTTAATCAACCAATTTTAGGTATATACGTTCATCTATTAGTATTATATTAAAAAACTGTAAATAAAAAACTATTAAAAAATAGAATAAAAAA
>JAOWBN010198897.1:0-14954 GCA_028565015.1 Pinguicula moranensis | reverse complement strand
GCCACCCTTAGAAATAAAAGAAAATGTTGCGAGCTAAGTGAGGTTTGATCTCACAACCTCGCGGATAATTGGCAAAACAAATGACCAACTCGTATGGGCGTCATTTACATAATATTGTTGAACGATTACATATTTAATACTAGAGGGGACTAAACTAAAAAATAAAAAAAAATTACATGCTATTTGTTGTTGTTTTAAATCTTGGGGGGGACCATGGCCCCCCTGGTCCCCCTCCCTCTGCCCCTGGGATCCGGCACGGGGGGGCCTTCGGCGGCGACCGGCACAGCGGTTCCGAAAAATTCTGGACCCTCCGAGACACCTCTATTCTAAAAATAATTATCTTTTAAGTACTTGCACAAAACACCACCCCTTCTAAAAATAAGAAGAAGTAGAAGAAGGTCTGCGCAAAACAGGGCCTATGATAAACGTGAATAATTGTTTCTAATCAATGAAATTTTGATATTCTTTCTAATGAGATTATTTTTATCCAAGAACACATGCATAAATAAGATTCTACTTAAAGCTTGCACTTGTTCTCAGAGCGGTCCATGGTTTAAATTTTGAGAGCCAAAATGCCTATTAGGAGGACATGATATAAATTTTTGGGGCTACATTTATAAAAATATTGTTTACATATTAAATTTTAAAAAACTTGAATATTCGTAACTTTTTATGTTCAATTAATTTCACATGAAAGTATATAGATTTATCCAAATTAAACAAAATAAATAAATAAAAAGCCTTCCAAAGATACCAGGAACAGGAAAGCTCCCACGTGGATTTAACGGATACGAAGGCAATCTTAAGGTGGACAGACATTTGGGAAATGGGAAGTACTTGATGAGTATTTTTAAATAAATAAATAAAACTGTGAATTGTGGTTGATGTGCAATTAGATAACGTAATCAAAGTTGAGGTGTATAAACTATTCTCGATCACGAGGAATCTTGTTTGGACAACTGGAAATCTACTTTTGTAGTTACTTACTTTGACAAGTAACTCTAATTCCAGATAGTTATGTTTTTAACTGTATTGATGGATGGAGTTTTGCCAATTTGCAGAGATGTTTTAAATAGACACTTTGACGGTCAGATTTATCTACCAAATAAGACTTTTGAGGAGACCGACATGGTTGCACCACAAAAAAAATGTTGAACAGTTTTCTTTTTCTTTTTAAAAAGTGTAAACCCAACACATTCGCCCTTTGGATCCAAAAAAACATTGAGGTAAAAAAATAAAATCGCAAAAAAAAAAACTTTCACCTTCGCTTTTATTTGTCTGCAAGCAAAGAAACTTGGACAGATTTGCAAAATGTGCAAAAGCTACAAACATCTATGATATACCATAAGTTCATACAGAAATGGCTGCAAGAAGGATAGGCAAACTTTAGATATTTTCATACATCACTACTAAAGAATAGATACTTAACTGATATCCAATGACTTTATTTAAAAAAATCAGTGGGTTGAAGAAGCCAATGAGGTAAAAAGAAGGCCTTAGAGTAGACTTCCAAATGCAATTCACGCATGAATACAACATGAGGCCCAAAATTAGAATTCATGCAACCAAAATGATCCGTGAGGAGCCGAATGAATTCTTAAATATGGAACTCACATAAAGTGAAATTAAGACTAGTATATGGAACTGTAAAGGATCTAAGAGCTCAGACCTTGATGGTTTAAACTTTTTTTTTTCATTCATCATTTCTGAGATATTCTGAAAGATGACTTTATAGCATTTATCAAGGAATTCTACCACACGAGCAACCGACCAAGAAAGATGAACTCTTCATTCATAACCTTATTTGCAAAAGTCTCATACCCTGTCAAACTAGAAGAATTCATACCTATTTTCCTGATAAACTGCTCCTATAAGGTACTCTGCAAGCTATTGGTTAACAAATTAAAACAAGTTCTACCATCTGTTATCTCCAAGAATCAATCAAGTTTCCTGAAGGGCAGAACAATCAGCGATAGGGTGATTGGTGCGAATGAAATAATAGATATGGTAAAAAAGAACATTAGAAATGCCTTTGATTCAGTATATTGGAACTTCTTAATGGATATGAAGCAAAAGATGGGTTTCAACAACAAATGGAATGAATGGATACATGAGTGTGTGTCAGCACCAATGGTTTCTATCCTAGTAAATGGCAGCCCAACAAAAGAGTTTAAGCCATAGAAAGGAATAACACAAGCTGACACTTTGCCACATTTTCTATTCCTAATAGCAGCAGAAGCTTTAGACCTGATGGTCAACAAAAGCTATGACGAAGGCCTATTGAAGGGTTGTTCTTTAGGGATAGAAAAAATCTTACAACTACAATATGTTGATGACACTCTAATATTTGGAGATGGAACAATGGGTGACATAAAAGCTATCAAGCATACACTAAATTGCTTAGAGCTAGTCAGCGGTCTATGAGTAAATTTCAACAAAAGTAAACTTATAGGGATAAACATCCTACAATTAGAATTAGCAGAGTTTGCTCATGAGTTAAATTACCAAGTTGAATCATTATCTATCATCTATCTAGGGTTACCAATGGGAGAAAATCCAGCAATGTATAGACTTTGGAATCCTTTAGTGGAAAAGATGAAGAAACTGATTAGTTGGGAACACAAGCAACCTGCTTTTGAAGGCATGATGATATTATTGAAAGTTTTTTTTAAATAATCTACCAGTTTATTAAAATTGTCAACTTACAAAACCCAAAAGGCAATCCTAAAGAGGATCACACAACTTCAAAGAAACTTCCTCGGTGGTGGAACAAAAGCCAACACAAGAAAGATATATTTGGTTGCTTGGGATGACATTTTCCAAGGATGGGGGTATGGGAGCTAAAGAAATGACAAGCTTTAATGATGCCCTCTTAGGAAAATGGGGTTGGAGGTTGCTGCATAATGCTGATGATGGCTTGTGGAAACAAGTTCTAGAAAGCAAATGTGATGATTGTTTACAAGTGTATCTTTTTGAAGGACCATCACAACCTCAATCTCAATTTTCTACATGGTGGATGCACTTTTGACAATTATCAAACTTGCAGATTGGTTTTGTGGAAGCATAAAAAACAAGTGTAGATTCCTCTGGGAGGATAAATGATTGAGGGTTATAGATTTTGTGATCTATACCTTATTTTATATGCAAAGGCAGAGGATAAGTTCACCTTAATCTGTCAGAAAATTACGGCAGATGAGCAAGACAGTTAGCTCCTTTCATGGAGATGGAATGAAGCCTTAACACAACAACAACAAGTATTACAGAATCAGCTTATGGCAGAGGTGGCCGAGTTCTTGCTAACAAATACAAGAACTGATAGATGGCAATGGCAATGGCAATGGCGTAAGGGGGCTACAAATATTCACACAATAAAATAAACTTACAGAGAAATCAGAATATCCACAGAAGCTCGATCAACTGCAAATAATTTTCTTGCAACAGTTTGGAACAAACATTCACCCCTCAAAGAAACTGCATTTGACTGGAGACACATACAAGAGAGAATCCCAACAATCGACAACCTAATCAGGAGAAACATTAATAAGAATTCAATTTGTTTTGTGCAATAAGGAGCTAGAATCAGTTTCTCGCCTGTTTTTATCAAATGATTTTGCAAATGTCATCTGGAAGTGTTACTATAACAGGATTGGAGGTCACAAAATTGTTCTCTAGCAAGATCCAATCTCCAACTTCACGGCACATCTGGGAATGTTAAAAAGGATAAAGGATGAAGACACTTGGAAAGCTACCTGTAATCTGCTCAGATTTGGGGCTTATGGTATAAAAACATTTTCAACAAATCATAGCCCATGAAGGTGAAATTATGGAGAAAATCCAAATCAGACTAAGGGAACTCTTAAAAATGAATAATATGTTGGATCATTATAGGAGTGACATACTTATGGGACTGAAGCAAGGAATCGAACAAGTGGTACACGGCCTTTTAGCAAAAAATTGGACCAAGTTGGTACCTGTAACGGAAGCAGTTTCTCTTGGAGGTTCTACAAAATAGAGGACATGCAATAGATCAGTTGAGGGGTCAATTTACCTAGAGACAGGCATACATGCAGTGCGAGCTTTGCGGGATGAATTTTCTAGCACGACATGTGCACGTTTTATAAGATGTCCGAATATCATACGCATATTTTCTACAAAATAATTTTTGGCCCGCCGCGTGCATGTTTTCATGCATGTGGTTTAGGCATGTTAGCACATTTGATTTTCTCTAGTGGCCCGCACCACACACCACAGTTTGTGGACTAAACTTTTCAGCCTAGCACGTGCACGTTTTGTAAAATGGGCAAATATCACACGCACGTTTTCTGCAAAAAATAAATTTTGGCCCGCCACATGCACGTTTTCATGCATTCGGCTTAGGCATGTTTGCACATTATTTTTCGTACGTGACATACCTAACCCGATTTCATGCGTATGTTTGCATGTCTCTAAATTTACCAGCAAATCCACTCTGTCCTATCTAGTTAATCAAACACCAGATTCTACTTCATCAAAAAACCCTATGCTGAATTTTATGACTCATGTGGGAATGATTGCACGGTCAAGGAACGACAGATTGCAAGAAATCCTTGTGGAAAATTATCTATTAGCAATCGGAATGCAAACAAACCAAATGATCTTTCATCAAAAGGAGTAACTCATGGGGAATTCGCTCAAATGATCCAGTGGCCTTTGTGGGAAGCAAAAATCCCTAAACGAGTTGGATGCATACATCTTTTTGATTCTACTTCAATGCCTTCATATTTGCGTATTGATAGATTTATGTTAAGGACATTTTTCAGGGAGGTTCAGTGGGCGTATGTGAGGGCTATAAAGGATATGTATAAGAGTATGAAGACTAGTGTACGAACACCAGTGGGTGACAAAGTACTTTCTGGTGGAGATAGGGTTGCACCAAGGTTCAACACTAAGTCCATCCCTTTTTGAGGTCATTATAGATGTACTCTTCAAGGACATACATGATGAAGTACCGTGATGTATATTGTTTGCAGATGACATTATTTTAGTGGCAGAGACAAGGGAGTAAGTTAAAGCTAAGATGGAGCGCTGGAGAGAAACGTTAGAGGCCAATGGCTTTACACTTAAGTCTCTCGAAGATTGAGTATATGGAGTGCAATTTTGCTGATAAGGCAGAGGAAGGTGGAACGGAGGTTATGATTGTGAACCAAGTACTCCCAAAAAATGATAGTTACAAATATTTAGGTTCTGTCATACAAAGGGATGAAGTTGTTGAAGGCGATGTTGTTCACCGCATCCAGGCTGTATGATTGAAATGGAGATTGGCTACTGGAGTATTATGTGACAAAAAATTCCCTCTAAAGTTGAAAGAAAAATTCTATAGGACAGCTGTAAGACCGACCATGTTGTATGGGTCAGAGTGTTGGGCTATGCGATTGTAGCTGGTGCGGAAGTTTGAAGTTGCAGAGATGAGAATGTTGATATGAATGTGTGGTTTCACGTAACTAGACAAGATCCTGAATGCAGTTTTTAGGGGTAAGTTGGGATCACATCTATCAGTGACAAGTTGAAGGACTGGAGATTGCGATGGTTTGGACACGTACGTAGAAGAGGTGTCAATGAGCCCGTCAGGCGAATTGAAGGGCTCCAGGTTGAAGAAAGATGGGGGAGGGAGACCTAGGAGGACATGGAGGAGCAAATTCGATTAGACTTAGCGAAACTTGACTTCTCTGAGGACGTGACTTCTGATAGAACGAGTTGGAGACGCCAGATTACAGTTAGAGATATATAGCTCTATGCGTGTTGAACTTGATCGTGAGAGAGTTGTGGTAGTTAGGGTAAACTAGAGAGTCGGTTGTAACTACATCTATTTATTTGTTTTATTGCATTTGTATTTATTTATTTATTTTATTAGTACCTATATTTCTTTAATGTATTTATTTTTCTTTCCTTTTCATTTTTTTCGTTCTTTTTTCGATTTTTCTTTCCTTCTCTCAAGAGACTCTTCGAGTTGAGGGTCTCTATGGAAATAGTCTCTTTATCTCTTTTGGTATAAGGGTATAACTACGTACATCTTACCCTCCCCAAACCCTACCTGCGGGCATAATTTACTGGGTAGGTTTGATTTGGATTGATTTTATTTCAAGGGCATTTTGTACCTGCAAAGTGCGCCATTGGTGCTAATTCTTTTTAATAAAATTTAATTAGCTATTCTTTTTTTTTTATTTGCATCTACACTTCTTACTTACGAATTCTAACCGCTGTAACCCAAGGGCAAAGCTACTCAGGGTAGGTGTGCACCCGTGCCCCTCAAGTTTCCCAAAAAAATATTATTTTTACAATTAAAAAGAAATGTCAGCACCAATAATATGACATTATCCATCATGCCCACACCAATAATTACTTATATACTTCAGAAAATAAGAGTGGACAATGAAGATAATGACTCTCAAAATGAGAAGACTTGAATAGAAAGAAAATGACAAAAAATTAATCATTTGATTGAAAATGTGGACTATGTTTCTTCCATTTATTAATACAATTGTTCCTATAATTGTGTTAACTATAAACTGGAAATTTACAAGCCAATAGATTTATCCAAGTCCATCCTAATATATCTAATTTATTGATATACACATGTTTTTTTATCCAAAAAAATAATGTTTTTTTTTAAAAATTAGGCCAAAGTAAAAAATAGACACAACATCTGGTTAAGCAGTGATGCGCACATACGTGGTATAAGTGTACACGTCGCACAGGTAATACAATGATGAGAAGAGTATCGATCCACAAGGATTGTGATGATAATCACCAACGTTCAGTGAGTTTTATGCAATTTGGACTAAACAACAAATGGTCAAGTACTAACCTACAAACTGAAAATAGGAAAAAAAAATTGAGATAAAGAAAGCTGAAAAATAGGGTACGCATGCGTATAATACTTGGATAGAAGATCTAGGGCTAGTGACTTCACCATCTAATGAACTTAGAAGGTTTCTTTCTACGTTAGTCTTAAGATTTGTTGTGTTGTTATCTACTAGATTTTTCTCTCTTAGTCACTTTTCTCTCTCGAGCGGCAAGAAACCCTCTACGACAGATTTCTCACTGGATGCATATCAAGACAACTTATTGACAGAAGTAACTGTCACTTTTGAGGAGTTTCCCCCTCTTGCGCATGGTATCAAGGTTGCAAGTCCTAAACCACGAAAAGTTGGAAGGCCTAAACTTAGTAGTTGCGGGCCAAAAACCAGAAGCAAGACAAGGAAAGAGGAAGACGCAATTAGGGCAAAAAACCTTGCAATCTTGGATGAATGGCTGTGAAAACTGGCAGCTCAGTCTTCTGTTAGTCCACCACTGCCACCATCAACTGCAAATCTGCCCGATCCCTTATCTTATAATAATGTAGATTCTATTATGGAAATAAGGGAAAAATTGGTGTGGTATTTGGTGCCAAACATGGAGAATTCCGTAGAATACTGGAGATGATGTCAAGAAGCAAACATATGACCATAGAGGAAAACTTTACTCCTCAAAGGCCAAAGAACAATCAGTGTTTATGAAGCTAATAACCTACAATGTGCTAGGTCTAGGTAGCCTCAAGAGGAGAAAGAAAGTCAAGCAGTTAATCCAAAAGGAAAATGTAGACTTTATTTGTTTACAAGAAACAAAACTCAACACAATTGATAAAGAGATGTGCTCTTATCTTTGGTTTGATGTTGATTTCGATGGTGCTTTTCTGGTTCCTTAGGATCTTCAGGGTGTCTTCTCAGTTTGTGGAATAAAACAAAATTCTCAAAAACATCTTTCTTTTCTAGCAATGGCTTTCTGGGGTCTCAGATTATTGGTTTGGAGATTTAGTGCCATCTCATCTGGTCAATATATATGGTCCTGGTGACTTGAACAAGAAATAGGAAAAATGGAATGCTCTAACAGAGATAATGACCCCCCTGAAATTGGACAAATGTTGTGTGATGGTAGATTTTAATGCTGTTTTGGACATAAAAGAAAGAAAAGAGGTGGCTACTCAGCATTATGTTCAGCAAGTGGTCCTCTTCAATTCCTTTATTAGTAATATGGGCTTGCAGAATCTGCCCCTGGATCACAGGAAATATATATGGTATTTGAAATCTTTAAGAGCTATGAGCAGGTTGGATAGATTTCTTGTTAATGGGAAGTGGCTTGAATCTGGAGGATCTTGGACTCAGACTGGGTTGGACAAAGATGGATCTAATCAATGTCCGATTAGCTTATCTTCCATTCAAGTTAACTGGGGCCCCAAACCGTTAAGAGTTCTTGATTTCAAATTCAAGGATAAAAGCTTCACAGAGATGGTTGCTTATGTATGGTGCAATACTTAGGTCTATGGCTATTTTAGCTATCCGCTCATGAAGAAAATTAAGGTGCTCAGAGAACATATCAGATTCTGGAACATCTCTTCTTATAAAAACTTGACTGAACACAGGAAAGCTTTACTCACAAGCATCAAGAAAATTGAGCTTGAGGCTAAGGTAGGTAATTTTAATCCTAATGACCAACTGTTATTAGCTGATTTGCAAACCAAGTTGGAGGGTATCACAAGGAATCTGACCAGCTCTACCTATAAAAAATCTCAGATCCAGTGGCTCCAAATGGGGGATATGAACTCTTCCTATTTTCATAACAGTCTCAGAAGATCAAGAGCTGCTAACAGGATCAATGGAGTCTGGGATGATCAGTTATGGTTAGATGATCCTGTGAAGATTAAGGAATGCTTCCTCAATCACTTCAGAGATAGATTCACCGGGAAATTTCCCTCCAGACCATCACTTACCATCAGTTTTAGGACTCTTGATCAAACCAGTAAAAGACTGCTCTAGCAGCCTTTCTCCGAGACTGAAATCTTAGCTGCCATAAACAGTTGTGGGAGCCAGAAAAGCCCTGGACCTGATGGACTTAATTTCAAGTTCATCAAACATTTCTTGCCTATTCTGAGATCGGATATAATGCAGTTTATGTTTGAGTTTTATAAGTATGGCAAAATGTGCAAAGGGAGCAATGCTGCCCATATCACCTTGATTGCCAGGTCCTCAAACCCTCTTTATGTCAAAGATTACAGGCCTATTACATTAATTGGTTCCATACCGAAGATAATATCCAAGAGACTAGCCAATAGAATTCGGCACGTGATGGGAAAACTGGTCAACTCAACTCAATCAGCTTTTATCAAGGGGAGGAGACTAATTTATAGTGTGGTGATTGCAAATGAAGTCATAGATGAATGTAGGAAGCTGAAAAAGAAAGCTCTCATCTTCAAGGTTGATTTTAAGAAGGTCTTTGACACATTAAACTGGAACTACCTGCTCCGGATCATGGCAGACATGAACATTCCCTCTTGCTGGATATGGTGGATTCATGGGCTGCTAGATTCTGCATCTACATCCATCTTGATCAACGGGAGCCCAACATCTGAATTCTACCCCACTTGTGGCATCCGGCAAGGTAATCCACTCTCCCCTTTCCTCTTTCTACTACCTGCAAAGGGCTTAGCAGCCATGACCAGAAAGGCCACACAGCTCAATCTGTTTTCAGGTTTGAAAATTGGCTAAGGAGAAGTGAATGTGTCACACTTGCAATTCGCGGACGACACCATCCTCTTTGGATATGCTGAGTGGAGATCTATGCAAGCCTTCAAAACTATATTACTGAACTTTGAGATGGTTTCAGTATTGAAAATAAACTTTTCCAAAAGCAAGTTGATAGGGGTTAATGTTCAGGCAGATTTGTTGAGTGATATAGCTGCATATCTTAATTGTCAATCTGCTGGGATTCCGTTCACTTATTTGGGGTTCCCAGTAGAGGCCTCTATGAGAAAGTCTAGTACTTGGCAGTCGGTTCTGGAAAAGTTTCAGAAACCTTAACCTCCTGGGAGCATAAACAGATTTTTTATGGTGGTAAACTAGTTCTCCTGAATGCCGTCTTGGCAGCCTTACCATCTCATTTCTTTTGCTGTTTCAAGGTCCCTAAGAACATCACTAAACAACTGACATCTATACAAAGAATGTTCTTCTGAGGTGTTTCAAGGGAGAAGCAAAAGATGTGCTTGACTTCTTGGAAAAAAATCACAACCTTAGAGACTACAGGGGGACTGGGGGTTCGTTGCTTGCCATCTTTCAACATGGCAATGCTGAGTAAATGTGACCTTTAGATTTTAAAAGATGGTCCCTCTACAACAACAACAATACTGAGATCTAAATATGGAGGGAAAGCACCTATTCTCATTGCTGGCCACAGAGCATTATTTCTATCTGATAACAATGCTTTGGTTGGAAGACCTCGAGGCAGGGGTTATGTTTCTTATTGGTGGCGAAACTTATTGGAAGTGCTGAATGGTAGCTGGTTTTCAGACAGTATAAGATTGCAACTAGGAAATGGAAAACGTATAAGGTTATGGACTGACAAATGGATGAATAACACTTCCCTAGTAGCCTGCTATCCAAGGTTATTCAGAGTTGAACTTAACAAGGTAATCTGTGTAGCTGATGCTGGTTACTGGAATAATGGGATATGGACGTGGAGATGGAGATGGAGGAGACAACTATTCTATTATGAAAATCTCGGATTTAAATGCCTCAACCAGTAGCTTGCAAGATATAACCCCCCAGATTCACTCCATTGTTAAGTACATATTCTGAGGCACTAATGATGGGGAGGATACTGTCAGCCATGTGTATAGCCTCATCACCTTGGATACACAACAGGTTTTTCCAGATTCTCACATAGCTTAAACCAAGCTCACTTGGTCTAGCTTTGCACCAAAAAAAGTTTGTATCTTTGCATGATTTTTGTTTCAAAATGCACTTCCTACTAAAGCTTCCTTGCAGGTGAGAAAAATCATTCCACTAGGCCAAATCATCCCATGTCCGTTGTGCAATGCTACTGATGAAACTTTACTTCATCTGTTTTCAAACTGTTCCACCATTTGTAGATTGTGGCAAGGCATAGTATCGTGGCTTACTCCAGGGGTCTCCTTTAGGGGTTTGTCCACACCAACCTTGCAAGAGCATTCAGAAGCAGCCCCACAAGGTGTACACATTCCAGCATGGAAATCCATTTGGTTGGCCACGGTGTGGTCCACATGGAAAGCTAGAAATAAAGCACACTTACTTTCTGAGGTACCCCATACCCAAATGCTGATATATAAGATACAAATGCTGGCCTGGTCTTGGATAAAAGCTAGGACACTACCTAAGCTATTCCCTTATAACTTTGCAGACTGGCTACTGCATCCTACAGAGTGTCTAAACTTCTAACTCTAGTACAGTTAGAGGAAATAACTGGCTTATGATAGTTGCTACTCTAGGTGTACATGCTTTTATACTTGGACTGTTTTACTTTGCCCCTCTTCAATATGGAACATGATAGATCCAGCAGGACTATGGTCCTCACAATCATAATCCTACTCTATCAGGAGAGTAGTCTCTGGTTTATGTAACATTGTGCATATGATTATCTTGATCCTTCAATGTGGTACAGGTTAGGGGCAATGCAGACAAATAATAGCTGGGGGAAACATAATTGTTGGTAGACTGCACTAGGCCTAGAAGGGAGTCATCCTCTCCTTATCTCTGAAAAGTAACTCTTGAACATTTCACTACATTATTCTTCAATATGGTACAGGTTAGGTACCATTAGGAGGAGATATTCTTCTCTGAAACACATCAAATGATTTATCAGCGTGAAATGGAGCAGCTTGAGCTCAGGTCTTAACAATATATACAGTTGGCGCTTTAGGCAACGCCCCATATTGAGGCTGCCTGAGTGGATGCATAAAGTGTTGCTGTCCTGCTCTCTATTAAATCATCAAAAGTGCCATGAGCAATATCTGCTCTGCCTTCCATGCAGTCTAATGCTATAAAGTCTCAAGTCAGTTTGACTTATCAGAACAACAAATCACCATGGACCTGAAGGTTGTTTGAGTAGTCACATGAAAGGTCGAGGTGCAGTAGGCTAAAGATTGTCTTTTTGCACAGCAACAACAGAAGTGCTATCTCGGATATTTTCCTCCATGCAGCAAGATCAAGAATGTTGTACTCACTTGGGCATTACCAGGCTTATTACAAACACTATCGTTGGTCTAAGAAGATACATGACCATGACCTTGAAGTGAAAGCCTATGAATAAAAACAAGTTTGCAGCAAGGAGCACTGCCAGAAAGTGGAGACAGATCTGATTCTATGAGAAAGTTGTACAACTATGGGCTTGTTTGGGATGGATCTGAGATTCGAGCCTGATCGGATTATGACCTATCAGTACATTACAGGGATAGCTCACCGAACTGAATTGAGCTGTGCACCAATATCTCCAAAAAGGGGAAGTGATAAGTTGACAGTCAGGACGTTCTATTTCGGTGAAGAGCAGATGACGGCGATGAGCTGATTGCTGAGCTGCTTCGTGATCTACTATGACGCTAGGTGAGCCATGTACCAGATCACCCTGAACTATACCTGATGGAAAGTATGAGGTGATGATTAGGATCTCAGATCTAGTCAAAATAGGCTTATAGTCTTCGGCTGGGTCAGAGCAATGATTATCTTTTTGTTTTACTCTTGTCTTGTAAATACTGTAAATATCTTTATCAATGAAATTTGGCTTTACCCATAAAAAATTAAGCTGATAAAAAAATTATGAATAACAAAAAGGCATGAATGAAATTTCTAAGAGCACCCAATAAAAATCTAAAACTTCACTTCTTTATTTCATTTTCATAATTAATTGATAATTTCAATTCATTTTCCATTTCATTCAACTTTAAGGAAATCCATAGCTCGAGAAATTCAGTAGCTGGTCAACCTCCCTATTTATTGAAGGGACGACAATATGTGGCCAACTGGCCCAAATTAATCTCTTGCCACCTTTTCGAAAATAGTCGCATTAATCATCTACAAGCCTACATATTGATGGCGGTTATGGAGGGAATAGCTCTTTCAATTTGCATGTCAAATTGAACATTGTTAAATAGCGATAAATGGTATTAAATAGTGATGAATGTCAAATGGAATAGTGTTGAATTGTGTCACAGTTGAAAAAAGCGGTTCATGCGTGAGAAGGATTCTTGTGTATAAATACATGCGTTGGTGCATTTGAAAAGGTAGAGAGAAAAAAGAACGATGAAGAAGAGAAGAAATAAGAGAAGAAAAATTTAATGTTCTTTGGAGATTCATTTGCCCATACATACAATATTTCTTAATTTCTTTACATAGTTTGTTAATTAATTCATAACACATTATCAACACGACTCTACTACTGGGTTACTACCATCTTACTGAAATAAAGTTAATTAATTATTATTATTATTATATCTAATCTTTTTAAACTTGAATTTGTGGTTTTGGACATCACCGGAAAGAATTACTTGTCATGGATTTGATAAGAAAATTCATCTAGATGCTATGGGTCTCGAAGATACCATAAAAGATGCAAATAAAGCATCTCAACAAGATAGGGCAAAAGTCATGATATTTATTCGTTACCATATTGATGAGGGGCTCAAAGCAGAATACTTCACTATAAAAGATCCTACAGATATTTGGAAAAATCTCAAAGAGAGATATGATCACCATAAAATGGTGTACTTCTAAAAGCTCGTTATGAGTGGTTGAATTTATGATTACAAGATTTAAAATCTGTAAGCAAATACAATTCTGTCATGTTCAAAATCAGTTCTCAACTGAAGTTATGTGGTGAAAAGATTACCGATAAGGACATGCTAAAGAAAACATTATCTACTTTTCATGCCACTAATATGCTTCTGCAGTAGCAATACCGTGAAAAGGGCTTTAAGAAGTACTACGAACTAAATTGGTGTCTTTTTGTAGCTGAACAAAATAACGAGTTACTAATGAAAAATCATCAATCACGTCCCAGTGGTTCTGTCCATTCACAAGTGAATGCGAATACATTTAATCAAGGCCCCCGCCGTGGTCGTTGACGTGAAAATTGGAGAAATCATCATTACTTTTCGCTGAAATATTTATAATAATACGAATAACTACCAGAAGTGTGAGAAAAATGAAAACTTACAAGGTCGTAACAAAGAATCTCAATGCAACAAGAATGCAAAAATATTTGCCATCGATGTGGGATGAACAATTATTGGTCTTATACCTGTCGTACACCAAAGTACCTTATAGAATTTTATCAAGCTTCAAAAGCTAACGGAAAGAATACGGAGACAAACTTTGTTCAAATTCAATGTCGAATGTAGAGATGAATTTTATTCAAGATGATTTTCTCCATGGAAAATTTGATTTAAAATATCTAGATGTTGATGATTTCATTGTCCACCCCAATCCTATGAATAGTGGAAAAAATATCTAAGTTTTTTTTTGT
Organism: Pinguicula moranensis; assembly: GCA_028565015.1. Taxonomy (NCBI): domain Eukaryota; kingdom Viridiplantae; phylum Streptophyta; class Magnoliopsida; order Lamiales; family Lentibulariaceae; genus Pinguicula; species Pinguicula moranensis. The sequence continues at coordinate 611 of JAOWBN010198897.1, read as the reverse complement.
ATTTTATCGAGTCCTCAGTATTATGCTTGATTTATTATGTAACCGTTGGGATTTTGTTTATTTAACCCCAACGGGTTATCCCAGTGGTTGAAGCCTCTGACATCATCATGGCTTGTCAAGAGGTGCAGGGTTCGACTCCCACTGAAGAAAGCGTGTTGGGTCCATGTCCCACGGGGCTCATGGGCCCGCGTTTGGCCCTATCCATGTGTTGTGGGCATCGTGCATGGGTCCATGTGGATTAGTCGGTTATTCCGATAGCCGGATATCACAGGTTAAAAAAAACTATGGATTTATCCAAATCAAATGAAGAAGATGCATGTCTCGTAGACAGTGCAACAACACACAGCATACTAAACAATAAAAAATATTTACTTTTTTATCTACAAGAGAAGTGTATGTTAACAATATCCAGTAGTACAAAATTAATTGAAGGCTCTGGAAGAGCACAAATTGTACTACCACAAGGTATAAACATCACAATTAATGATGCTTTATTCTCATATAAGTCTCGATGAAATTTATTGAGTTTTAAATATATTCGCCGAAATGGATATCATATCGAGACTATGAACGAAAAAGATGAAGAATACTTATGCATTACATCAATTATT
>JAOWBN010198886.1:0-14954 GCA_028565015.1 Pinguicula moranensis | reverse complement strand
AACCATAGTGTAGAGGAATGATGATTCGGTTAGAACTCTTAGATTCACACTCTTAATGAGCTTTTCTAATCTTAATGTTGCTCTAAAAATCAAGTTAGGAGATTGATTACGTGCTTAGGGAGTCACGATCACAAGGGGAGAAACAGTGGTTGAAAGATCAAACATTAAGTACCAAGAAAATGTTTTAGAACACACCTATGATCCTCTTGCTTCCAAGGTTAACTCTCATGGACTAAAGATCAGCAAAAGTACGTTTATGTCTCATATTTTCATCTCTAGTTCATTGTTAGCAATCTAGGTTTTTGTTTACAACAATTTTCCCCATTTTACTTGAGTTTTGATAACACCAGAGGCAAGCCTAAGTCAGTGCAGAACACCCCTCATTAGCTTGTGTTTTGTGATCCAGGATAACCTTTAGCGAGTTTTCTAGCCATAACACTGAAGAAAACACGCCACCAAATTCTGGAAGAGCAGGAGGTGCCATGAGTGAAGAACAAAACAGTGTCAAGGATAGCAGAGAAGGAAAAGAAAGAAACAAAGAGCACTTTGAAGCTTCAGGGGGAGACTCTAATACTATGACAATGTAAGTCCAACTGATGTTTTTCATTTGTTGTGGTGTATGTATGTGCATTGCAGATTATGTCTTCGTTAGAGAAGTTTGAGAGTATAGCAGAAACCTTGCTTTTTGTCCATTGAAGACTGAAGTATTACATTGCTAGGCAATTGATTAAATAGAAAAAAAAGGAAAATAATTCTTGGTTGTCTAATTTCCTGTTTTGGATAAATTTCAGTCTTATTTTGATTCCTTCAAAATGAGAGCGTGAGCTTTCTTCTGAAATAGGAGTTGGCACTCTGAATAGATCATGTGACCAGTCAAGGTTCTCGCTTTGATGATTGATTTCTTCAATGCTTCTGGAGACTTCTTCATTGTGAGTTGGGCTTGATATTTCATCAATTTGAATAAGTGGAGTTGGGCCACCAATAGGACTAACAGTATATGATAATTCCATTATTTAATAACAAGTTATGGCATGCTGGGATTTTTTCTAAACTTTGGATTTTCAAGCTGGTGAGACACAGAAAACTGCAATCGTAGAGATAAAGTTTAACATGCGGGAGACATATACATCAAGTTCAAGACCATGAGAACATACAAAGTTGCTTACCTTTCTTTTAAACTTTGGGCTTTGCACTGAGGGATGTTTCCTAGAATCAAAGGCAACTCTGTAAAAACAAAGCTTTGAATCAAAATAGTCTATCCAATCATTGAATCAATTTAGAGTCTAAAAATACATCAAGTCGATGCAGTAACTGCTCTGCCTGAGCACCATCTATATCAACTTCAGTTTTTTCACTGGAACACAGAGAAATTAAATGAAATGTAAAAGAAAACAATTAAAGAGTCATAATGTGTACTAATGGATGGAACGATAAGGAAAATTCAGGACCAAGCCGGCAAATTTGATTACACTTTAGGCAGGATAGGTTTTTGCTCTCTCTTTGGAGGAGCTTTCGGTGCAAATCTTACGTGAGCACGACAGAAAGCAATTCATGTAATGAAAAAGAAGAATGCTCGCAACTTATATGAATAATGATCAGGATACAATTCAGATAAATCATGTTGAAGATTACAATTCAGATACTTATCCTATTTAGGACAACGCAAAGAAAAGTAAATATACTCAATCAAGTCAGACATGTATAGCAATGGTTGATGCAATGGTCGTATTAAACTCAGGAAAACTGATAACAATCAATAACCAAAAAGAGAGAAAAGGAAACAATCCCACTAATGTCCAGCGTTGTAGAATTGCGTGTAAACGAAACACCCCAAATCGAGAATATTACAGAATTGGCACATTGGCATTGCATTATGGTACCTAAATCCGAGTAAGAGAGTTTTTTTGGTTCTTGATGGCAGAAGTACAATGGAGCAGTGTTGGTATTTGATGGTTAGTAGGTTATCTGTTAGGGTTGTTTGTTTATTTGATAGAGTTAGAATTGATTAAATTTTTGTAGGATTTATAATTTTAGATTCAGTTAGAATTTGGTTTATAGTGCTATATATACCCAAAGGGGTACTGCTGAATAAAGTACGAGTTTGATTATTATTTTTTACTTGGTATCAGAGCGAGATTGGGACTGAAAGAAAACTCTAATTCCCATTCATCCCACCAAAACCTAGCCACCACCTCACCTCTGCCGCCGGTAACTACCATTGCTGGAGAATTTTTTTGGCCAAAATTTGTTTGACCCCATTGGAAATACGCCTACCCGTGCGCTACCTTGCTATATTTTGGCGCATGGACTAGCGAGTCGTCCTCCCCGACGTCTGCAATGGCCGACAATGAAGACCCACCATCGTACGCCACCGCATGAACGCCGTTGCTGGAACTCACCAGGTGTGGCAGTTTTGGCCGATTCTCGACTTGTCCACGTCTTCAGTCCCTGGGACCACCACAGCTGGGATCGTCTTGCCAAGATCTACCCGTTGTTGTATGCACTTCCGTCCACCGCCTGTCGCTGTCGAAAAAATTCAAAATATTCTATTTGGTTACCCCATCACATCTGTCAACTCAGTTTTCGTTGATGCGATTGCATATGATAGTAAGGTGATCAAAGCTCCAAGTTGCAAGAAACTCAAGTTGAAAACAAGATTTAGGACAATCAGGTGTAGACAACAGACCAATTAGTAATCTTAAGATAGGAGGCCTGGAAGGGGGCAACCGAATCATAGTTTGAAGTCAATTCTCAGGTGTGACTGTCTTAACAAGAAATTACAGTCACAGATAGAGTAGTGGATGCAGGGAGGAACGAGGGAAGACATAGTCTCCAAAAAAAATTCAAAATTAATCAGTATATTATATATATATATATATATTGGTCCCCATGACATGGGCCTAAATATATTTTTACTCGGTTATCCACAAAAAACAAAATAGAATAGATGTATAGTTATCTACTCTCTCAACACGACTCCCTCCATCGACTTTTCCAGGTTTCACCAATCAAACCCCACACCGTCGCATCGTCTTTGTTTTCCTCGCCGTATGTCGTCACAAAGGATCACTAAATCGTAAGTTTCTTGTTAAATTGAGTGAAGTTACAATCCTACCCCATTTAATTGCCTTAAATCTGAACCATCAGATTTGTTGGAAATCAATGGACAACCCCCTTCCACGTGTTTGCCCTTATTATTTCTTAGACAAAATCTGTAATATTCATGGCCGTCGATCAAAAGCTGGATCAAACGGCTAAGAAAGTGTAAGTCTCACAACCGAGCGATCAACTCTCTTCAACGGTCCAGATTAGAGAAGCAGTCAGGGTATAAAAGTGGAAATTGACGCATTAACTCACTTTTTCTGAATCTTCTTTTCTCGAGCTCCAAAAAAACTCTCTGAAAACCCTTCGAACTCCATAGTCCTTATTTCTCCTTTGATTTTGTTTATCTTGATGTCTGTTGTCAAATTGGGACAGATCTTGTGGCATATTTGTCACGTTGAGAGGCAGTGGTGCCATTATTTTCTGTTTGTTTTTTCTGCGTGAAGAAGTTGACATCTCTTTGTCCCTTGAGGTTCATTTGTGTTGTGAAATTCTGTTCCAGTGACTTGTTGTCACGGTTATTGGCAAATTGTTTGCCGTGTGATTCTCTCTCTGTGGAGAACTTTGAGCGTTGGTGTTCGTTGTACTGTGATATCTATTTGGTTAAAGTGGAAAATAAAACTACAAGGGTTACCGATTCTGGAGTTTAACGTAAACTAGCCGGAATCCAAGGATCCGGTGAACCACGGGCCTTAACCCCTCTCTTTCTTTATTTTTCTGCATATTTACGGTTATTATTTCTCAACCAACAAGGTTACGGGTTTATCCAAGTGTTTTCAGTTCAAAGATCCGACTAAATCCTAACAGAAAGTTTGATATTATTGTTTGGATACTCTGATATAACCTTTTACACAATTTATAGATGCAAATACAACATAGGATAATGCTAATCTAGTGCTAAATTACTTTTGCTGATGCTGAAGAGGTGGCTTCTTCTTGTAGAAATAGGCGGCCGATATGTGTGGTACACGAACGTAGCAAATATAGGAGCAGCTAATGGAGGGTCAATAAAGGCGTCGTCTGCATGTTCTTCAGCAGCTGATGGAAGTAGTGGCGTCAACAATCTAAGAATACTATAAATACCTCACCACACGTACATCTACGGAAATAGAAAAAGTATATAGCCTTCCAACTTTAACAGAGATGGCAGGTGTCTCAATTTCTCCAGTCTAAGTGCCCATTGTCTTTGCAACACCTGATGAGGCTATAAACCAATAGATCATCATTAATGCTTCAACCAGAGCTTGATGTCATTTCTAAGCACTCCTGCATGGTTAAATTTCCCATAGTTCATTGAAGTAAGAAGATCAGAGCCACGAGTGCAATACTGTCTATACTGTCCATGCTGGACACTTGAACCAGATGGTGTTGCTGACCGTCTTAGCATGGAAATGGCAGGCAAGGTTCTCGCCCAAATACTTCGGGCAGCAGTGAACAGATGCCTATCCGATTCCCCATCAGTCCTTTTTGTGTTACACCTTGAGAAACTTCCTTGTTTGGCCAGTTGAGACGTGTTGCTCGTATGCTTTTTCAAACTGGAGTTTGCACTAATTTGTGGGGGAGGTCCTCTGATATGAGCTTCTGGTTTCATTTTGTCTAGATAACGAAGAATCCAGTTGCCAAGATTTCGACCAACTTCAATATCCCTCTCTTGGATCTTGCGATGAGTTGCGAGGGCGAAGTCAAATACCGATCGAGTTCGACTGAAAAGCAAGTCATCATTAATGATGCAGACAATTTCTGCCTACGAAACAGTTAAATTGCAAGTGAAGTAAACAAGGATGGCTCATCAAAAAAGAGTAAACAAGGATGAAGTTCAATTACATTTTCAACTTTAAGCCATGGGCAAGACTAAAAAACAAGTGAAGTCAAGCTGCCAACAAAAACAAAGAGAAGACAGGAAATAATGTGGCAATCGGGATAAACTAGAAGCTGTATGCTATTAAAACTAGGATTTGCAGGAACAGTTAGTAGGTGGTTTGCATTTTAAGAGCAATCAAGAAATATATGGAAATGAAGTAATTTAAACAAATTAAGATACAATACGGTTGGTGCACAGACTTCTTTTGGCAACTTCCAATCTAAAGCATGTCTAAGAGAGTACATGGATGCAATATTTCGTGTTTTGGCAACTTCCCATCTAAAGCATGACTAGGAAAGTACACAGACGCAAGGTAATGCTAACAAAAACTCAGAAATAGTCAATTATATGGGACCTAGTATTATAACTCACAGCCTTATATGATTAATCAACCAAATCTTACCAGAGAGTGCTAAGTACTCATGCAACTTCTTGTTTGAAAGGAAATAAAGAACCTTTTTCTTGTTTGAAAGGAAATAAAGAACCAAATCATACCAGAGAGAAGTAACTAAAACAGGTTCTTAATCCGTGAAAGTAACAAGCAACCATTTTCGAGAGGATAAGCCAAGAAAAACTGCACCATCCCCTCAAACTTTTTGATAATTTATCATAGGAAACTATTAGCCAGAAACTCTTCATTTAAGATTTTTAACAATTGGTCGATTTCTTATAAAGCTGGAAACAGAGGACCAAAGACAGTCGGCGGAGAACCTAAACAGTGTTTACATCGTAGACGTAACATCACCACCTGACCAGGGTGGGTAACACAATGGGAATAAAGTGTATATAGATTCACAGTTGAGCATTGGAATTGGATCAACCTATTTAGCCCGTGTGGAGAACATAGCCCATCTATTCCAAAGAATGTAAAATAATGTACTATCCCTCCCCCATGGGAAAAATGAAAAATGTCAGCAGCGTCAAGTCTTGAACAAGATTTTTTTCTTCTAAATAATCTTTTTTCTGCAAATAGTCCACCTCAACCTCTAAGGGTGCATGTTATGGACCCAACCTCCAGTGTCCAGTGAGCCCATATACATAATAATTCAGTTCAATTAGGGATAGATTTCTCTATAAGTTGGAAACACCTTTATCCTGTTTGGGAAATTGCTAGATCGCCAGGAGTTCTTGTTGAAAGAGCCTATACAAACTTCCTCTATATATGACCTTATTATGACCAAATATCTGCCTTGATATGGTGAGAACTCACATTCTAAATGAGGGTTAAACATGATATGCTGTAATAAATAAAGATGAAAAAGGCAATTATCTTTGCAAGCTTTAGGCTATGCCTAGAAGTAACATTTTCAGCATTTCTGCTGGAAGCTCAAAATTAAGAAGCACAAAATGCGGTTGGCGCAACTCTTGGATCAAAGAGCAATGGCTGGACCAAGGCCTTGTTAAAGGGTAACAATGTTGATCATATATTAGAAAAGAGAAAAAAAAAGTACTATATACATTTGGAACCACTTAATAGACCTGTTTAAACATAGTTCTACATGCGTGTATGGCAACTCCTCAAATTTAGAAGAGGCGGCTGTTAAAATTAGAGAAGTCATGCTTAGATCGCAGCCATTAGCAATCAAGTCTAGGCCTATCTATCACCGAAACAAAGACTTAAAGTTTTAGCAGTTATGGCAATGCCCAAACTGAGATAAGTATAAAAAAAGATAAGACCTCAGGCAGACTAAGTCAGGTCCTTTCCGACATGCAATTGATGGCTAAATTTCAGGTTAGATACAGAGAGTTTAAATGAATAGGGAGCTCTTCTCCTCAAACAACTGTTAATTGTTATTGAACGTCTAAACAGGCAGACACAGTATCCAAAACAATTAGTTTCTCATGAAGCTATCATGCCAAAAGAGACACTCAAGTCTATTCTCTCTGTTCCCTTAAGAATGCCATCAACAATGTTACTTACTCTTCTTTACCGTTTACATACAATTAAAGATTGCCCATGTTTGTAGAATCCTAAAACTTCAAGGGCCAAATGCAAACTAACAGACATATTGTTTTGCTAGCATATGACAAAAATCAATCATAACTTGAACGAATTATAAACAAGAGCATAACTTGAAAGCTGATGAGTGATGGCCCGTGAGCAGAACAAGCAAATAAAAATCAAACGATCTGGCCATAACAAACCATTAAGCAGAAGCAGAGAGAGAAACGGAAGCAAAAATTGTCAGATACCTCAATCGAAACTTAAAAGAAGGAAATTGTCCCTTATCAATCGCCAAAGAAAATATTTACTTTTCACTTCTTCCACCATTTTGATTCTTCCATATTTCAGCTCTAAACTAATTTCTTCACCAATTTCTAATTCGTTCATTCAATTAGCAGTATCATGATAACAAAACCACCAAACAAACAATGGAGAAATCGCAAAACAGCAAATCAATAGAACCCCAAGAACAATCCGATCAATTTATTCGAACTAGAAAACAACACCTCTGCAACGCTTGACGAATTTTCGGATGGTTTGGGCCAATGAGCTTTCGTTGAATTTTAAGAGCAAGTTTGTAGGTTCGCTTCAATCCCAGAAAATACGCCGTCCCCAATGTGATCTCCCAAAGCACCATGTTTGCGCTTCTCTCCACCCCGACCCAACTCTCTATCCCTTTCCTTCCCCTCTCTCTCTTTAAATGCAAGTTTGTACAAGGGTTTTTCGAGTTCTGCAATGAACATTCTACAGACTGATTTTATTCGACGGGCCTCTATGTGACTATGTTGCCTTCTCCGTTGACCGTCATACTTTATTTGTCACGGACTTCATCTCCACCGTTTAACTCACAAGCCGAACCGATGGGAGATATGCGAATTTAGATCCAGTAGGCTGGGCCAGATCAGGCGTCCAGGCCCGACAGATGGGGAGGGCTTGGCCCAGTCCAAAAAAATGAACTACTATAACCCGTTTTGCCTGTATGCTGTATCAGGTACTTTATAGTGTTATTGTCATGTGGTTGTCGGTCCTGCCTCAGAGTTTATTCAAAGGCACAGGTTTGAATTCTACTAGTGTGCATATTTTGAGTTAGGCTCCGGATTTTTGCCCGCAATTACCAGGTGTACGGCGAGGCCGCATTGTACAGCCCTGATGATTAATTGGATGTGTGGAGATATACCTCAGTCATCAAATATTTTTATTGTATTATTTGACTTTATTTAATTAAAAAAAGATAATTTGACCATGTTCGATGAACATCCACATACTAACTGAAAAAGTAGAAAAACTAGACAAAAAATTATAAGTTTTTACATTTTTTTTAATATCGAGATATTCGAGTAGTCAGCCCGACTAGTTCTCGAGGTGTAAGCCAGTGCTCCCAATGGTCACACCGAGTAAATCACGGGTCGAAACCCGTGGGACGTGGCCCTACCGCATTGCCTACAGTGGGAATTCCGCATTCGTTCCAGCGAGAATTCGAATTATAAGTTTTTACATTTTAATTTTACCCATTTGTCTTTTTTACTAAAATAAATCTTGAAAATCTAAATCTCTTTAAAGATGCTTCTAATGCCCTGTTTTGCGCAGCCTTCTTAAAATTATAATCTTCTTATAATCACATTTCCCGCAAAAAATAACTCTTCATTTTTTCAAAAAAAATTCTTATAATCCAATTATAAGCATAAGATGATCTTGCGCAAAACACCCCCTAAATTCCCCACTTTACAACTTCGGAAGTTCCCTTGTTTTTAGACAAGGTTGTAATCTACAAGTTAAATTCCCCACTTTATTACCAAATACCCTACACCACTTCCTACCAATGCATGACGTCTTACCAATCATAACCAACCATTGGAGCGAAATCGACTTGACTATAAGTCCAGTGAAACTTATCCACAATTGACGCACAAATTCCAAGAAACAAAATCTTATGGCCATTTATTTTTCTAGAATAAAAAAATGCCATAGATAATAATTAATAATAACATCCGGTAGCTAACAATTAACATCCCGAATTGAAAGAGAAATTGACTAACATACCGGTATATTCCACAAATATACGACCGGGAAACCCTCAAACCGCCGTCACCAGCCACGTGCAGTCACTCAATCGGACAATTTCTATGAGGATAAAATAAAAGAGAGGGGACAGGGGGTCAATGGGTAGGCAGACACGCTAAGGCACCTTCCTTTGGATGTCTCTTGCCTTCATGCCTGTGTCTCCAGTCCGGGTCCACGTTGGTGAACCATTGGAGGACACGTGTGTGGAGGAAAAAGTCAAGGAAAATCAAACCATACCTTTGTAGCTGTGGAACCCTGGAAGTCAGAAAAGCGGATGCTACCGTGTCCGGATGATTAATTGTTGCGTCTATTTTTCACGTGGGGTCTATTATACTTTTTGAATTTTTTTTATAAAAAGTGTATTTGTAGTAAAAAAATTTAAGATAATTAAATAATATTTAAATTTAAATATTTTTAAATAACTTTCTTTTATTCATTAATAGATTTAGAAAAAAAAAAAAAGTGGACTCGTACTCGACTAGAAAAAAAAGAATGAAAAATAAAAACAAAATTTTAAAATACTATTTTTAAAATAATTTTAAAAAATCTAGTTTTTAAAAGGTACAAATACAAACAAACCTTAAATATTTGCCAACTTGTTAATTTTAATAAGACTACAAATATTGTCACAAATATTTAATCCAATTGTTTGATACTCTACCTTTCAATTTTTTACTACGTTTATTTATATCAAATGAATATATTTTTTTCGTAACTATTATAAGGATTCTTAATTTGTAGACGAGTCGTTTCTCCGTTTTGAGGGGTCATTTTAAATCTTTGAAGTTTCTAGCACAAAAAGTGCACAAAAAAAGTATTTACAGGTATACATATTAGCATCTACAGAAATCTAATTTTCGAACATAGAAGGCTTCCTCTTACACACGATCTTAGGAACGGACTCTGGAATGGCATGTTCTTCATCACCAGACGTGTAGTCATCAATAAGGTGGAGGTCAAGACGATTTTCCACCCTTGCTGGATTCAACGTTAGTGATCCTTTGCACCCTCACCAGTTTCACTATCCTTCACAAAAGTCTCACACCAGTCTTGTAGAAAGGCCACACACCTTACCTTTAAGCTTCTGGTAGTGAGAATTGGCATGCAAAAGAGAGCAAATTAGTTGAATTAGAAGAAACCTAAACCAAGGATAAGTATAGTTATACAATAGAAATACCTTCAGCATGCATTTCCAATTTTCTCGACAATCAACAATGATCATGTGTGTTACAGGATCAACGGACACTCCGCTCCTGCTCATGAAATCGAACATAGCATAATACTCTTTCTTCCAAACGTGGAGTTTCGACTTCACATGTGGTAGGCCTTGAATATCATTACCCTTGGCCTTATCTCTTATCTTCTCTGCACATACCCCCAAAAATCAGGCTTGAATTAATTTGTAGATCTCATCCCTTGCTGGACAAGCTCCTTTGCCATATCTATCAAAGCCTTTTCTTCATGTATGGTCCAGTATCTTTTAGTCCCTATGGCTCGGGGAACCCAATTCCTCCTCCTCATTATCTGATAACATGCATGTAATTAAAAGGAGAATCTTGACTGATAATACAGAAAAACACACAAATGAACACAATTACCAATACACAATTTCAAAACAATCGGCTCTATTAAAGAGCAGTTAAGATTATCTGCTCAAGCAACAAGCAAGCATCTCATACACCAAAAAACATGCAATAATAAAATTACTGTTGCCATCAATACTCAGCCATTTCGTATTCCATCCAAACTATCTATGTTGTTTGTATACAAGCATAATTATACAATAGAAATGATGATTGAAACCATGTAATCTCAAGGTATCATCCTGGCATAATCTCATTGATTTGTATGCAAGATTTATGACCCTACTTGGATACCATGTAACAGATCTCATCACCAAGATGTAGAGACACACCGACTGTTAACAAACAGAACTCGTAAGCACCCAAAACCCAAATCAACTCGTTCATACTTAACCCTAAAATCTGAACAAACACCCCCGTAAACCCAACAATAATCTTGAAAAACCCCAATTTAAACATGCTCAACCAAAATCCCTAATTGCGGAACCCGTAAACCCTAGAGTTGAAAAATCCTGAATTGAATAATCTAAATTGCGGAATACCAAATTACAGAAATTATACATTAACATACTCAACCTAAACATCCAACATTACACCCAAAAATTAAACCTTCAAATTTGAAAAATTCTGTAGCAGACCTACCGGAACTCCATGGCTAGGGAGCAGTTGCAGAAAGAAGCAAGTTGAAGAGGAGGAAATGTAGTATGAAAGTTGGCAGTTAAAACGGTTGTGAAGTCGCAGACCTGACGAAATTGTCAAGAGTTGGAGTTTACACTTTTATTAGTATTATCGTTATCTTGTAATTCTGTTAAGTAGTCATTAAGCGTTTTGATTAGTGGGACTATTTAATGTCGGGAATCGTGCCCTAAACAGGCAAGAAATATGAATTTGGATTTTCTCTCTCTTGTTCTCTCTTCCGCCGCTATCTCCTGATTTTCTTCTTAATTTCTCTCTGTTTTTCTGTTCAAGAAACTACAGTTTGGTGTATCTTTTGTAACGATTCTGGTGAGTTTGTTACAACTGGTATCAGAGTGAGGTTTGTTTGTGATCCGATAAGAAAACACAATTGCGAAACAAAAAGGTAGGCGTCCTCAAATTAGAATGAATTCGATGTCTCAATCCACAGTTAATGAAGCTTTGGAGGAGGCAGCTCGTTTTAAACTGGAGGTGAGCTCAAGGAAGAAGGTGGATCAGGTTCCTTTACTACCAGCTATTGATACGGGTCAGAGTAATGGTGATTTGGAGCAAGAGGTGGAGTTTGTTAAGATATGCTTAGATCAGATCACAAATGCTCTTAATGACAACACTGAATGGTTCAAATCTCAGACTGAGAGATCAGAGCAAGGTATGATTCTCTTCAGCAACGTATGGAAAAACAGATGAATGCTAGGATGGAAGTTTTTCATAAACAAAACGCGCATAAGTCAATCCTGGGAGAACCTCCTAACAAAAATATCGGCACCTCAGGTACCAATAACCGAGTTAACATCAACCAACAGTATAGTGCTTACAATGATACTAGAGGAGGTGAGGTAGATGACTATAATTATGATGAATCAGCAAGAGGCAGAAGGGATAAAATGCCTTATACTGACTTTCCAAGGTTTAGTGGACCTAAACCCCGTTCATGGGTGGAGCATTTTTCTCTATCTATACTGGGATTAAGGATTTTGAGAAAGTGGAGTTTGCTAGATTACATTTTAATGGGGATGCTGATGAGTGGTATCGCAGTTTAAGGCACCCCAAACCTAATGACTGGGACAAATTCATTGCAACAGTTTTGATCAGATTTGACATTGAGGATACGGATAACCTACTTGAGGAATTCATGTGCTTGAAGCAGGCTCCTCATGAAACATTACAAGATTCGCTGAGGAGATTTGATCCGTTGGTTACCTCTGTCGCCATGGCCTACCCTGAATTTTGTGAGCTATTTTACAAAGAGAAGTTTATTGAAAGTCTGCAGTTTGAGTTAAGATTCGCCATGCGTTCTGCAAATCCTCCTACCTTACTCTAGGCTATAGTATCAGCTAAGAAGCAGGAAAGAACAGTGAAGCATCTAGTGGATAAAATTGTAGGTGGTGCTTTCTAGAAGATGAACATAAGATCTGCTCCGAGACAAGGCCTTCAACAGCCAACTATTGTGATGAACAAAGTTGTGGCAGTACCTGATAAAGAGAAACGAAAGTTTGTATCAGATGCAGAGATGAAGGAGAGGTTTGAGAAGAGACCTTGTTTCAAATGTGAAGCTCCTTTTGTACAAGGACATAGATGTGCTGCAAAATTTTTTGCCATTCTTGCTGATGCTGAAGTAGTGACAACACATGTAGAGTTGCAAGGAAAAGAGTTCAGACAGGAGTCTGCAGTAGAAGAGAACGGAATTAGTGAAGGAAATCTCTCTATACATGCCATTAATGGCCTCAGTAATGTCAATACATACAGAGTGAAGGGGGTGTTCAAGGTGAATCCTATCCACATCTTGTTTGATAGTAGAAGCTCTCATTGCTTTGTGGATCAGAAACTGGTGGATAAGTTAAAGTGTGAATTGGAGTATGTACAACCCATGACATTGGAGGTAGCTGATGGCAAGCAGAGAATCAGTGAGGTGGGTTGCAAACAGTTTACTTGGACAATGCAGGGACAAAGCTTTGTGTGTCATCCGAGAACATTTCCCCTGCATAGCTATGATTTGATATTGTGTGAAGATTGGCTTAGAGATCACGGATCAGTGCTCTATGACTATAAAAACATGATTGTCACTATCATTAAAGATGGACTACCTTTTCAGATACAAGCTTGTAAGGAAAACCAAGAGTTAAGGATGATTTCAGCCCAAGAAATGAGCAGATTGCTCAAGAAAAGCATGATTACTACCATTGGAAGAGTGTTTGCTGAAGAACTTGTGGATGGGGAGATGATCACTAAAGCAGAGCTATTGAATATTGAACATGGGGACTGGGACACAGTAACGTTCCGGGTTGATAGAGGGCAAAAAATGCAGCTGCAGCAAGTTGAACACAGTGAAGTAGAGGGGGAACGGATGCAAAGGTTACTGATGGAATTCAAGGATATTTTCCAAGAGCCTACCTCACTACCTCCTGTGCGTGGAGTGAAACACCGAATTAATCTAGTTCCTGGAGCTATGCTTAAGAAGCAGGTACCTTACCCACCTCGCTATCAAAAGGATGAGATATAGAAGATAGTTAATGAGTTGCTAGATTTTGGTTTGATTGCGAAGAGTCATAGCCCTTTTGCCTCACCTGTTTTGCTAGTGAAAAAGAAGGATGGAGGGCGGCGTATGTGTGTAGATTATAGATATCTTAATAGCCTTACAATTAAGAGCAAATTTCCCATTCCCGTGATAGATGAATTGATGGATGAACTTCATGGTTTAATGTGGTTTAGTAAACTGGATCTGAGGGTTGGTTATTTTTAGATTTTGATGGATGAGCATGACAGACTCCTTACAAGTTTTGTAACTCACCAAGGGCAATATGAATTCAGAGTAATGCCGTTCGGGTTGTGCAATGCTCCTGCAACATTTCAATGCCTCATGAATCAAGTTTTTTTTTTCAGATTTTATCAGGAGGTTTGTACTGGTTTTCTTTGATGACATCCTTGTGTACAACACCACTTGGGAGGAACATATGGTACATCTTCGACTGATATTGACAATTATGAGAGAACAAAAGTTGTTTGCCAAGGAATCAAAATATTCCTTTGTCAGAACAACAATAGAGTACCTTGGACATGTGGTCTCAAGAGATGGAGTAGCCACGGATCCGCAGAAGGTGAGAACTATGAAGGATTGGCCCCGGCCTCATAACTTGAAAACATTGAGAGGTTTTCTGGGACTGACAGGATATTACAGGAAGTTTATAAGGGATTGTGGATCAATCACCAAGCGCCTAACACGGTTGTTGAAGAAAGAGGCTTTTAACTGGAATGAAGAAGCAGAATTAGCTCTACAGAAACTAAAGGAGGCAATGTGCACAGCTCCTGTGCTGAGCTTACCAAACTTCAAGGAAAAATTTGTTATAGAAACATATGCAAGTGACTCAGGCTTTGGAGCAGTGCTGACACAAAATGGCATACCAGTTTCCTACTTCAGCAAAGATCTAGGTCAAAAGCAGCAAGGTTTGTCCACGTATGAGAAGGAGCTATTGGCTGTTGTTCTGGCGGTTAAGAAGTGGAGTGGATATCTACTTGGGGCACCATTTATCATACGTACTGATCAACAGTCTCTGAATCATTTACTGGAACAAATATTGAATACTATGACAAATCAAAAACTCACAGCCAAACTCCATGGTTATGACTATGAGGTGCAATATAGGAGGGGAGTTGAGAACAAGGCTGCAGACGCCCTGTCCAGATTCGGACCTGAAATGAATGCCATATG
>JAOWBN010198875.1:0-14954 GCA_028565015.1 Pinguicula moranensis | reverse complement strand
TTTTGTAAAAGATTGATAAATTTAGACTTGTTATAAAATTTATAAAAATAATTTTTTTAATATAATTTTCGTTACACAAAATGAAAAAAAATTACAAAATTGATAAAACGAATCCATCGACCCGGAGGGCCAACCCGGCGGGTCAACCGTGCTTGACCCGTGTCAGACCCAGCGCAACCTGGAGGGTGGCACGGTGCACGGAGGGCTGGGCCGGGTCAACCGTGCCCGCCGGTCCCAGGCGTGCGCCCGGCCTGGGCATCTCTAATTACAACAATTACTTACTAGATGAAATAAATATATTGAAAATATGCATCCATACGTCTGGCTCTGTTGTGCTCAGAATTTAGGGCTTGATCAGTTTAAAGGATTACTTATCTCGCTAAAGCCTTGGATGCTGGAAGTTCAGAGTCCATGAAGGACTTGCTGGATCGCTGTAATTGGT
Source organism: Pinguicula moranensis (assembly GCA_028565015.1). Taxonomy (NCBI): domain Eukaryota; kingdom Viridiplantae; phylum Streptophyta; class Magnoliopsida; order Lamiales; family Lentibulariaceae; genus Pinguicula; species Pinguicula moranensis. The sequence continues at coordinate 14,512 of JAOWBN010198875.1, read as the reverse complement.
TTCCCTCCTCCTTGTTTGTGCCTGAATTATTTTTTTTATCTTCGCTTATTTCTGGTTTTGGACAACTTCTTCAGATGCATGATGCATCCTAAACCAGAGCGATGTCATGAGAATGTCACAAAGAGAATTTTGATCCGAACGAGTAACAGAAACACGCTTGACTATGGATCCTTTATATAAGTCAAATAGCACAAATACTGGGTAAGCATTAGAGAAGAACCTAGTTGTCAAAAAAATGTTGATAATATGGATTCTTCGGAGACATCTTCAACGCTGTCAGAGATAGAGATCCCATTAGAGAAAGAAAAAGTCAAACTGGAGCGGGAACGAGATTTCAAAATATTGGCGTTACTTCTGTCTACCCCCAACAGATGCCAGCATAGTGGCGGCAGCGGCGGGTGTCAGTCCAAAGAAATACAATTTGGGTAAGAACAACGTGATACAAGAAGACCTTCGCATTGGAAATAGATATGCTTCCTTATCTTGAGATGATGCGCTACCAGTCAAAAACCCTACATGAAAGGTGAAGAATAATTCAATTGGGAAGGGTTGGATCAAGGCGGACAATGAAAAAAAATTCGTTGGTGACTGGGTGGGTGTACAAAAACTTATTTTTTAGGAGGGGTCAAATAAAAAAAATTAGGTGGGTGAAAAAATAATTTTTTTAGGGGAGTAATGTGAATTTTATCAGTTCAATAGTCATGAAAAATAGTAATTTTATCGGCACAAACAAAGATAAAAAAATAAAAGTAATATTTGCAGTGTATCCTTTGCGATTATAAAAAGATGAAAAACGTCGTCATGGGTCTTAAGTCTATTTTTTCTTAATCATAAGCCTCGGTAATAAAAATAGGCAAAAAAATTCAATACAAAAATAGTAGCAAAAGAACGAAAAATCTGCTAAGTAGCTATAATTTAAATTTTTGAAATTTAATATAATGAACGACAGTTAGTCAATTTGTGGAAAGCAATAGATTTGAGAATAAAAGTTTTTGTTGATCCAAACTCTATGATAAAATCTAAAATTGATCCAAGGCTGGTTAAAAAAATGCCTCACTCAGTGATCAAGGAAGCTCAAGGCCCCATTTTCCCCACTGTGTATGCCATTGGTTGGATCTCAAACAGGAAAATGGGCCCAAAACATCAGGAGATCAGTTGGGATAATAAAGTATGGCCCGTATTATAATATAACATAACTTGGATCCAGTTGAACTGAATAAGAAATCAACGCTGATAATATTTAAATCTAGAAGATTGATCTCGTATCCCTCTTCAACGCAAGCTATCCAAAGCAGAATTGAGAGCTGAGCAACAAAAACTAAGAATCCAGCTCCAGCTCTGGGAAAGTTATGCTGACAAAATGGATGATGATGCTATTATGAAAGCTTTCTAAAAATTCAACGTAGAAATTGAGTAGTTTCTAGGCATGCCAATGCAATCTCTTGTGAAGGAGCTGACTACCTCTAAACTAGAAACAGCCATAGCAGAGCAGATCCTATCTATTCAGAATTAATTCAATCATCAGCTAGCTTAACTCCTTTTAGCATACTGCAATCACAGGACGATCAGAGTATTAAATGATCATAGTGTCAATATATACGATGTCTTGATGGTCCTACTAAGATTAGGGTCATCAGGATGATAGTGGTGAAGAAAAAAGTGAAATGCTGTGTATTCAAGAAACCAAGCTACAAACTATTGATGGGCTTGGGACATGATAACTTTGAGATGTCTTATAAACCACCAGTGGGAAGATCAAGTGGATTGTTGAGTACATGGAAAACACAAAATTTTACTTTGACAAATGATTGGCAAGTTGAATGAACAATTGGATTGACTGGCAACTGGGAGAGGAGCAGAATAATGTCCATGTGATTAACATTTACTCACATTGCCCCTTTACAGCAAGACAACAACTATTGGCGTCAATACTAGCAAAGATAGACATTGTGGGACAAGGAAAATGGTACGTGGCCAACATCTGCAGAACTCCAAATACTTATTGAAAATGCATGGAATACAGAACTATTCCACGGATTCAGTGGGTTTATTCTCGTCCAGAATCTGAAGAAGCTGAAAGATCAGGTAAGGATCTGGAATAAACACAATTTTGGCAATGTAGGAAGACAGATAAATGAACTACCCAATAAGTGTCAACAGATGGATGCTCAAGTAAGTGTAAGCCCTCTTATAGAGACAGAAAGAATAGACAAAAAAAGAGTATGGAGAGAGCTACAGAAGATGCGAAAACGTGAATCCTCATTGGCTTTCCAAGAATCCAAAAACAGATGGATTTCTGAAGGAGATGCCAATACAGGGCATTTCAATGCCTGTGTATCAAGCAACAGGAAATCCTCTGCAATAAATGGGATTACAGTTGCTGGAGAGTGGCAAGAAGGAGTAGATGAAGTTAAAGAGAGGATCATAGCCAGTTGTTAAAGTCACTATGCAGGATCCACAAGGACAATAACACAACTGAATATATCTCCACAGAACGTGTTGTCTCCGATTGAAGGTACAGAACTGACAAATGAATTCATCGAAGAAGAGATAAAGCCATGATGTTAGACACAATGCTTAAATGGCTAGGATCTTTGGCTTGAAAGAAGTTCAGATTTCTTGCTTTCCACACTAGCCATACCATAGCTGTCCAAATAGCTCTCCAGGAAGCTATATTGACACTGCCAGGTTTTGCTGAGATAAAATCTGCTAAGGATGGAGCTTGTGAAGCAGACAGTTGGTGAATTTCTTGTGTTGAGAGCCAGTCCTTTAAAGCTGTCCAGACCTGCAAGATCAGGGAACAGGTTCTGAAAATATGATCCACAGAGTCATGTCCTGAAGAAAAAATGGAGCAGCTGATATCCTGTTTTGAGGGGATAATATGCCGCAGGTGGAGAGCTCCTTTTGTATGCAGGGAGTCTTGAAATAATTCCAGGTAAATATAAGAACTTTTTTAGGAGCCATAGTCAGCCAGCGAGAACTGAGAACAGCAATCTCCTGAGAAGAGTAGGGAGAATCCAAAAATGCCAGGATCCTATCATATGCATTTTTAACCGTGTACTTTCCATCAGCTCTAGTGTTGAAGGAGTATTTATTCAACAGTTATTAGAAATATGGATATCCTGCAACTGTAGTGCTAGATTAGAGAGATCTTGTAGTTCAGAGATCCTAAGAGGCCTTCTCCAAGTCCATTGCCAAGAGGTTGAGTCCCACATTCTCATATCTGAAAGTAAAGCACTTTGGTGAAGGGTGGTTCTGAAAAGTCTTGGAAATTGCTCTGCTAGAGAATTATTAAGGACCCAGGAGTCCTTCCAGAATCTGATGGCTGAACCTGACCCAACTTTTAGGCTGATTGAGTGACTAAACCAGCCGGAACTAAGGATTTGCTGAATGTTGTTCTACCATGAAGAGGCATAAGCTCTCCCCCTTCTTCTGCCAAGCTGACTCGAAGATGCCTTAGGAATATAAATCTCTCTCTATTTACCCACTGATAGGAAACCCTCAGTACCATATTTGGAGCGCAGGATTTTTATAGCAAGATCAGCACCACCTGAAAGAAGGCGTTCCCCCCACTTACCAAACAAAGCTTCATTGAAAGCTTTCAAATTTCTGACCCCTAGGCCTCCTTTGGTCACTGGTACATGCATTTTCTTCCATGACACCCAGTGGACCTTTTTGTGTTCATTGCTGCCATTCCCAAAAAAAGACCTAAAATTTTGTTCAGCTTGTGAATGACAGAATCTAGAGCTTTCAGGAAGGAGAAGAAATGAGAAGACAGGGCATTGAGAACTTAGTTCATGAGGATTAATTTCCATCCAGAGGATAGGTACCTATGGTCCCAGGAGCTTAATACCTTGCCTAATTTATTTAAAGTAGAGAGTCTAACAGGATTTTCACAAATGGGAAGGCCTAGGTATTTGAATGGAAAGGTATCAGTTTTGCATCCCAGATATGATGCCATCTCATCTAAAAGAGACTGTTGCATATTGATCCCAAGTAAATTACTCTTCGAATAGTTGATTCGCAGGCTAGAGATTATTTCAAAGTTGAGGAGGATTGACTTTAGAGTTTTTTATATTTCTCCAGCTAGCTTGTCCAAAAATTAAAGTGTCATCGGCAAATTGTAAGTGGGAAAGCAGGACTTTATCCCTGCCAATTTCAACCCCTGTGAACAGATTTAGATTCATAGCCTTCTTGATCAGCACTGAAAGGCCCTCAGCAGCCATAAGGTAGAGGAGAGGAGAGATAGGGTCCCCTTGGCGAAGTCCTCTCTTTGGGAAAAATTTTGTGGTAGGGCTACCATTTATGAGGATGGAAGAGGAGGCAAATTTTAGCCAAATCCAGCTTTGGAAAAACTTCATTTGAGCCAAAACATATTGCAGATAATTCCAATTAACAGAGTCAAAGGCCTTTTCAAAGTCTACCTTTAGGATCATGGCCTGTTTTTTAAGTTTCTTTAGTTCATCAACTGTCTCGTTGACTATGAGAACACCATCCAGCTGCTTTCTGCCTTTAATAAATGCCATCTGATTAGGAGCTATAATCTCCTTCATAACCGGACTCAGACTCATTTCTAGGACTTTTGAGATGATCTTTGGAATGACTCCAATTAAAGTGATAGGTCTAAAGTCTTGAACATATAGAGGAGTGTCTGTTTTGGTTAACAGAAAGATATGAGCCGCATTACTTCCTTTGGCAAGCTTGCAGTTCCTGTAAAATTCAACAAACAATTGCAGAATGTCAGACTTGAAAAGATGAAGAAAATGTTTAATGAATTTAAAGTTTAGACCGTCTGGTCCTAGACTCTTTTCACTTCCACAATGTTGGATAACATTCATTATTTTAGCTTCTGAAAAGGGTCTCACAAGCTGCTCTCTAATCAGATGTGAGAAATGATGAAATATGATATTATGTATCTTGTTCCATTCCTCTCCAGAGAATCTTTCTGAAAAATGCTATCTGAAACATCTCTTGATATCCTCGGGATCCTCCAGCCATGTGTTAGCCTCCCACACATCTTGGATAGAGTTTCTTCTCCTGTTCTTTTGGATCCATCTGTGGAAGTAGGCAGAGTTGGCATCTCCTTGTTTAAGCCAGTTAATTCTAGCTTTATGAAAATGAAGGTTATTCTATGCTTTTGGTCAGTGCCTAAAGTTCCTGCTGTTTGTTCATAAGGAGCTGAATATCTAGTATAGAAAACTGAGAGTTGTTTTCATCCTTGAGTTCCATTTCAGTAATTTGATCCAGCAGATACTTTCTTTGAGCTAAAGAGCTCCTAGGTTGTAGCTTGTTCCACTCTTTAATTCCTGCCCTCAACTCCTTGATTTTGATCTTTAATTTGTGGATTGCAGACCCATCTGGATCTTGAAGATGCATCCCATTGACAAAGGATCTGAATGCATTGATCTCATGTTCCAAGGATCATTGGGAGCTGCCTTTTTTTTTTTTTTTGTGAAGCATCTTAAATTTCATTAAAGTCCCCCATAAGGCATTTATCCATCCCATTCCCTTGATGTAAATCCATGATCTGTTTCTATTGAAATTCTTTTGCACCTAAATCACTAGCACCATAAAAGTTCAACATATGGGAAGTTGTTGGTTCTGAATACCAGTTGCCTGAAACTATCAGAAAACCATCTACAAAAGTAAAGCTGAGTCTGATGAAAACAGATTTATTCCAAATGCAAAGTAGACCACTAGATTGCCCTAGAGATCCTTTTTATATCAAGTCGAAATCATCATCAAACCAAAGGAGTTGACATAATTTTATGTCAACAAATTCCATTTTAGTCTCTTGGAGGCTAACAAAATCAGAAAATTCTGATAGAATAAGATTTTTAACTCTCCTCTGTCTACCCTGGCCACAAATACCTCTGACAATACATGTGATAATCTTCATAGAGAAATGTGGACATCTATATCAGTGGGCATCACCAGTGCCTCAAGCCTTGCACACTTCATTGTTTGAGAGTTAATCTCTTTCAGTTTCTCCTTGGATTGCTGAGGATCCAGATATGATAGTCCTAGTTTTTTACAAATTTCCATTGTGTGATTAGCTTCAGCATCCAACTGATCTTCAGATAAGCTCAAGATTGAGGGGTCTTTTTGTTGGACAACATGGTGGCTAATCCAATCTTCTAATGCAGCAATGTCTTTTTCTCTAAGTGAGTCATTGTCCTTGCGTGTTTGGCTCCTTGTTTTAGGGCCATTTCCTTGCCTTTTTTTTGAGAAAAATCTTTTTGGGAGTGGCAATGTCTCCTTGTTTTATAGCACCTAGAGGAGGAAAGTCCTCAGTAGAGGATGAGATGTGTTTAGAGTCAATAGTTAAAACAGATGAAGGAATAGGTGGGGGGCATTTGTGAAAGGCCATTGACTAAAGGCTGCAGAGGTGAGTTCATATGAGGAGCTGCCAGCAGTGGAATGGTAGCTACATCTGAATTGTCCAAGGACGCATGATCCACACACTGCATAGGAGAATTACAACATTCCTTGCAATCCTCAAAAGACATGAAAACACTCTCTGAGGAACTATAGCAGATAAAGGGTTATGTGAGGTAGGTGAAGCCTCCTTTCTAGTACTTAGATCAGAAGCATCCTGAGTTTAAGAAATTTTTCTATGGAGGAGATTAAGTTATCTTTGTTGAGGTATTTGGAGACAGGCCACCATGGTAATCTATTGGGAACCCAGGGTTGAGTACCGCCCATGACATCAATATCTGCAATAGGAGATCCAGAAGTAGCTTTACTTAGATCTTGTGATTGCAACCTCTGAGGATGTGAACCCTTTGCTGAAGACACCATCTTCAAAGAGCTAACAGTGTCTGATCCATTACTTCCAAATGAAGATATCTCATCAGAGTGAAGACTAGAACTGTCTTCGTGATTCTCAGGTGATGGCACATGACTATAATCCCAACAATCATTTAACCTTGTTGAACTTAGTTCTGAAATGTGAAGCGTGACTTGTGAATCATCCACTAGGATAGTGAGGGAATATGCCACTGAAGAAGTCCAATCTAGAGAGATAAGCATTTGAACTGCTTCAAGATAATGTTTATTCAAGGTAACATCATCAATTTTGATCAGTGTGCCTAGTTGAAAACTAATCTTGATTACATTTTGGGAGTTTCACAAGTGAAGAGGCAAAATTTTAATCCAGCATAGCTTTTAAGATGGAGAGATCAGAGAGAAGGCAGACCATGGACGAAGGTCTGTTACCCATTGAGCCAACCATGCAGAGTCATGAGTAATCAGGTTTTTTAAATCCACTTCCTCATTTTCCCATATAAGAATCTTGCCCAAACCCATGGGGCTGATAATAATATTGAGATAACCTGCAGATTTCATGTTTAATTGAAGGTCTCTACATCCATCCAGGTCAAGCAAGGTACCAGTAAAGTTGTGCTGCAGCCAAGACAAATCAGATGTGGAAGTGGAGAATTTAAATCAATTATCTAGGTCCTGAGCTTTGTGAGGCACAACAATAGATTGAGGGGCTTTACTAGTGGAGGCATCATCTAGAGGTTTTTGTCCAACACTATTAGCTGGGGTCTGAACCAGCTTAGTTCTGAAGACTGGGGCAGCGGGGCTCTGTTTTTTCTTGGGTACACTAGATTTAGGAAATTTGGCTACATTGGCATGTAAACGGTATGAACCAAACCAAATGTTATTCAATTGGTAGAGTCTAGTGTCCACTTCTGTATTATCACAAAACTGGACAAAACTGAATGGGTTACCATTCTTGTCCAATTTTCTGGCAACTGAAAGTTCTTTAATAGGGCCCTGCCTATTCAAGATCTTTGTCAGATTGTCTATCTGACAATCCTTGGGGAAGTTGGAGATGAAATATGTTAGAGACTAAGACTCACTATGAGCAACCTGTTGTATTCTTGGACCTAATCGTTCATGGAATGGACGTCGAGAAGAAAACAATGCGGTTGCATAGCTCTAAGCTTCTTTTCTAGGGAGCAGAGGAGTCTTTCCAGCACGGATGGCTTCTCGTCTGATCCGTTTAGGCATATGGGAGGGGATAATCCAGTTATTCATTATGGAGGGGAAAGCTAGACTATCAAGTAGAAGAACAAGATCATGAGGAAGAAGATATCCTCAAGAAGCAGGAGAATAGGGTGATGGAGCTAAGAGAAATCTGTGAAGAAGTAGGACAAGGAAAGGGACTAGAGACGGGAAGGGTTTACTGTTTAGAGGGTCGGGATATAGTGGAGACTATCCTGGTTAGCTAGGTGTCCCCGAGAAGCAAAATAGTGAGATGATGAAGCTAGAAGAGGCCTGAGCTAGCTGGAGAAGAGGAGGAGGACAAGAAGAAAGCTGAGGAAGAGTGAAGGTACTGTTTGGCATTTTCTGAGTGGGGCCGATGGGAAAGCCTTCCCGGGCGCGTAAAGCATCCCCGGGAAGAGGAGAAGCTCAGTGAATGAAACTATGAGCAGTAAGTGGTGAATGGGAAGGGTTTAGTTGGAGAAGAAGGCTGAGGAAGGGCGAGTTCACTGTTCATGTTGGGGTTGTGTACGGAGAGAGTTTTCTATATTTTTAACCCTTCACACATGAGCTCCATTGAACTTTGGAAAGTCCATATGGGGAATCTTCACCTGCCTATCACAATCACCATGGTCTCAATCGAAATCAGAGGCACGGTGAACCGATGCCATAAATAAATCAATTGTACCCAAAATGGAAGAGGGAGGGCGGGACCCAGATGCCATCGGGGGCAGATTATGTAAGTTTTGTAATATCTCCTACAGAATATTAAGCATTTGGTGCTGCAATTCATTCATTTTCTTCTGAGTTTCAGCACTGTGGATAGATAATTTGGCTTGCATTACCTCTGCAAGTTTCTCCATCACGGCCGGAGGAATGCCTCTCATTTGATAACGAGTGTGTGTTTCAGGAGAGGATTGATGTTCTGGTTGTTTGCTCGACAGGACATCAGCATATGGTGGTTTTGTAGACTGGTTTTCAGTGGAGGGGATGGAGGAGGATTCTATCGTGAAGGTGGATTAGGTGCTTGTGGGTGTAAATTTTGCATAGTAGAATATGAGTGTGGTCGTAGCGCTTTGATACCAATTGTTACAATCTTGATACAATATATAAGATTGAACTAAAAATATCAGGGAATCTCACTGTAAGAATAAGAATAAGGTAGGAGAGCAAGAGAGTTTGAGGAAGAATAACATTCATATACTTCAAATCATGATTGTTACTGAGGCAATCGTTAGCTTTTACAGGACTTCAGCTAACTGAACACGTCTACACTATCTCCTCACGATCTCACTTCGTGGACACACGACTCTTTTAATGGAAATACTACATTGACTAAATTGTAAAATATGACTAAGTCCTGAGACAAATAAAAGAAGGAAGCAGACTCAATTGACGACTCTATAAGTGATATTGTGACTCTAAAATGACTGGCTCGAAAATAAAGGAATCTTTGACTTTTCTTCACTTCAACACTCTGCTCCTGCAGATGAGCTACTGATCACAAGGAGTATTGGTGCAACCTTGCTGGTGTGTTACAGCCTGCCTCCTGAAAATGTAATAATGTATTCACTATGAAATCCCATTTGATGGAATAAATGGCCTGGATCACTTGCTGTCTTGTTGAAAGGTCACGATTGACTCTGCCAAAGCTCCTTGAAGAGTTGAGAGGCAGCTTGTATTTTTTGAAAAAAAAAAGTAATTTTCTTTTGAATTATTTATTTTAAATAATCTGAGAAATGAGGAAAAAACGTGGAATGGAAACTTATTGAAGATAATCAACAGAATTTAAAATTTCCCCCCTTCACTTGCGACTTGTAATTTTCGAACCCCACTACTTTCCAGAAATTCAGATAAGACAGCCGAACCGAAACTAGCGGAAATGCGTTAATTGAAAAGATGATAAATTTCAACGGCTACTCGAGTAAGAAAATTGTTCGAATTTATCACTGGCAAAAGTTTCGTTCTTTTCAAGTGTGATGTGTTGACTTTGAGTCAATAAGTGAAGGAATTGGTGAACCGCAGATGGGGGTGAAGAATCTTTGGGATATCTTAGAGTCTTGCAAGAAAACTCTCCCTCTTCACCATCTTCAGTAAGTTAATTTCTACTTAAAGCATTTTGTTTCGTAAACCCATTATTTCTTAAGTAAATTTAGTTGGAATAGTTGTTTGAACCGATGATTTTTCGTAATATGATTGTTGAGTAGGAATAAGAGGGTTTGTGTGGATCTGTCATGCTGGATTGTTCAACTCCAAAATGTGAACAAAACCCACTGTGCGTTGAACGACAAGCTGTATTTGAAGAGTCTGTTTCACCGCATGAGAGCCCTCATTGCTTTGAATTGCAGTCTTGTCTTCGTTACAGGTATTCTGTGCCTTCATTACTTATTATTTGGTAAGAACTGTACCTGCGTGTGCTAGTGAGAAAGACAGAATGAGGTAAAGAAATTAGGAGAACTTCGTTCTTTTTTTTTTCATTAGCATTTTCAGATTTTACTTGCCGAACACGTCAAGAAAGGAGCCAAATTGGATCCAGAGATGTCTGTGTTCATCTTTTGTGGATTTGCAGAATTCGTTTAGAAGGGATAATAGGTGGAAATATTTTAATGGCTAACATACTTTACTGATTGTCTAGATGGCTCAATCCCTGCCATCAAGCTGTCTACATATAGGCGACGCTTAAATGGTGTGAATGAGGTAAGCTTCAACTCATTCTGTAGCATTATGGTGTTCCGACATCAGGATTCTTCAGATATAATTAACTGCTGCGAACTGCACAGGCTATTCTTGATCCTTGTAAAGTATCATCTCTCAGAAGAAATACGGGATCTGAGTTTTCACGCATGATAAAAGAAGCCAAGCTTCTAGGTGTGGCCCTAGGGATTCCATGCTTAGATGGGTAACTTAATGTTTCATTTTAAAACTTCATTCTAAATTTCATTCTCAGTTTTAAGCACAAAGTGGCAAAACTCTGTTTTCAATCACCAAATATGGGCAAACTCATGAGCTTGAAACATATCTATCTTCAAGCATCCAATTCTGTTTGTGTTTGTATTTGATAATTAGTAGATTATTTAGTAGTTATCTAATAAAATTGTTGGTTTATTTGGTAGAGTTCTATGGGATTTATGATTCTACATTTAGTAAGATTTTATTTGTATTACTATATATACCCAAGGGGTATTACTGAATAAAGTATGGGTTTTCATATTATTTTTTTCATGGTATCTGAGCCAGGTTGAATTCCCAAATCTTAATCTCTCTCAGCCGCCACCTTCATTACAAAATCCTAGCACCACACCCGCTCGCCCCCGCCGCCCACTGCCACCAAACCCCGCCGAAATCGATTGTTCGTGGTCGAAAACGGCCAGATCCGGCCGGGAAAAATCTGCACGCATCGAAAACACGCATGCCCGCGTGTTGCCTCGCCGTACTTAGGCGCGTGCACTTGCTAGACGTCCTCCCTAGCGTCAGTGACAATCGGCCAGATCGAGACTGTAGCTTTCCGCAGCTGCACGCGCCTCGTGGCATTTTTTGGTCGATTTCTGGCACGTTCCGCCGTCTTCACCCCCCGCAACCACTGTTAGGATCGAACAACACACCCACGATCAAAGACTAGTGCGAAAATGAAACACAAATACAGATTTAAGTGGTTCACCTAAATTGGCTACTTGCACGGCAGTTAGAGTTATTTATTTCAATGTTTTTCGAATATAAAGCATAATGAAAGACAAAAGTATTTATAGGCAGAAATTCTGATATAGTTAGAATTCTTTCAGAGACTAATCAAATGATGTAATTGCTCCTTCATTAATGGACACGTTCTCCACTAACTGATTTGGGCTCCGACATCAACAAACTCCCACTTGGAGACTAATCAGTCAACCAACCAACTTTACTCTTCATGTCAATGTACTCTTTACAATTTCCTATTTGCATAATCTCTCATATCACTGTAGGAGGCCAATTGATGCCTTAAATAACTCTAATTTTCCAGCATCAACACTTTTAGTCAACATGCTGCTGAGTTCTTTGCACCATCAATCTTCTTCAAACACATATCACCCTCTTCCACTAGACTGTGAGTGAAGTGATATCTTCTTCGGATGTGTTTGGTGCGGAAATGGAACACTGGATTCTTCACCAATTGTATGACACTTTGATTGTCAGAACAAATTCTTTTCATGTTGTTTCCTGCCCAACTCCTCCAAATAATTAGTCAACCATATAATCTCTTTGTTCGCTTAAGCTATTGCAACATATTCAGCTTTTGTCAATGACATAGAAACATACTTCTGAAGTTTGGACATCCAACTGACTGTTGTCCTATCAATAGTGTAGATGTATCCAGATGTACTCTTACTCATATCCACATTTCCACTTAGATCAGCATCAACAAAACCATCACAGCTTCCCAATGTTTTTTTCCTGAATTTGACATATATCTGCTCACAGCCCCAACTGCATATGCTATATCAGGTTTGGTGCAGACCATAGCATACATAAAACTTTCAAATGCAGAAGCATAGGCACTCTTGCCATCTTCTCACGCTCAACGACTGATTGAGATGATTAGCCAATGGCGTATTCCTGGGCTTAGCTTTATCAACATTGAATTTGGACAATACCATATCAATGTACTGCTCTAGGGATAGATCTATAGTTCCAGCAGAACGATCTCTAGAAATTCGCATCCCCAATATTTGCTTTGCTACACCCAAATCCTTCATCTCAAACACTGTCGATAGTTTCTTTTTCAGATTGTCGATCTTATCCATGCTCGGACCTGCAATCAACATATCATCCACATACAAGAGTAGTATCACACACTTTTTGATATAACAATATGAATCCTTCTCACTTCTGTGAAAACCATTGTTGTACATAAAAGAATCAAACTTCTTGTACCAATGTTTTGGAGCCTGCTTCAACCCGTACAAGCTCCTCTTGAGCATGCACACCATTTGTTTCTTACCTGGAATCTCATATTCTTCTGGTTGCTGCATATATATTTCTTCATCCATATCCCCACATAAAAATGCTATTTTTACATCCATCTGCTTAAGGTGCAGATTCTCTGCTGCAACAATACTCAACAAAATTCTGATTGTGGTTAGTTTCACAACAGGAGAAAATATTTCGGTCTAATCAATACCTTTCCTTTGTAAAAATCATCTAACCACCAATCTAGCTTTGTATATCACGGTACCATCAGTTTCATTCTTGATCCGATAGATTCACTTGTTCAGCAAAGCTTTCTTCCCTGCTGGTAATTCAGATAACTCCAAAGTCTTATTTTTTCTGAAGTGAGAGAAACTCATCATCCATGGCTTGCTCATACTTAATCGAATCCTTCACGTGCATTGCCTCATCAAAAAATTCTGGTTCTTCACTATCAGTCACCAACAGATAATACAGAGATGATGCATAATTTCATCCGACCCAATCAAGTTAATATCTTCATCCTCATCATCTTCATCCAAAAAATGTAGATGAGCAACCTTAGAGCTTGAACTTTCCTCCCTTGTATTTGTGGTGACTCTAGTACAGTGCACGGGTTCCAATACACCAGAAGCCCTGCTAACGGTTCTCCACGCTAGTGAATCATCAAAGACTAAATCTTCATTTATCACTATCCCCCTCCTCCATTCTCCCAAGTGACCATTCGTTACTCTCATCAATTTCACTTAGAAGAATATGATCAGTTTGGTCGATGATATTGAATCTATGCCTGAGTGCTCTATTATACTTCACAAATACCAAGCCATTCAATCGTCCTTATGCTAAACGATTTCTCTTTTTGCTATGAACCTAAGAATGAAAAATAATAATATAGAAGTGAGACATACATTAGTTACTTCAAAAATATAAGAAGAATGTCATTGATTAACATTAGGAGTTAGGATTGCTTACATGTTGAAAAACACTCCAATTCCTCTCACTGCCAGTGGCAATACAAGTGAGGCTCAACACTTTAATTGTGAATCTTTGCAGCTTAGGCGTAGTGGACCCATAATTTTTCCACCATTCAGCTGAAAACAACATAAAATTAAAATATTTAATATATCATATATTGATATATCAATCAAATAAATGCTTTTAATGAAAAAAGTGATTGTTAATTACTTGGTGCCATTTCGGTTCTGTGCCTAATAGCCAAAGTTTTTGAAAAAATACTGACAGCGTCCCGATACAAAGGCATTTCACTTCTCAGTATCTTGTCTTGAATACTTGAATCGGAATTCAACTTCTGAATACAATCTAGCAGCCCATCCATGACCTCTACACATCCATTCAAACTTTGTACATCGGCATAAAAGATTGCTAGATTTAGATAATGGCCCGCTGCATGGAATGGTTGATGCAACTGATCATTCCACATAGTGTCAATGATTTCAAATACCCTCATATTTTTTTTTATTACCATTGAATGCATTGGAAATAAATGTGAGGTCCAGGGATCGATACCCACCTGGGTCGCAAAACGAAAACGGCCTCTTTGTATAATTACAAGGGTAAG
>JAOWBN010198874.1:0-27019 GCA_028565015.1 Pinguicula moranensis | reverse complement strand
CAGATCATTTCTGGAGTTCTGCATCTGGGGCTGGGATAATCTCCCGCGCACACTTCTAATGTACTACACCAATTTCCGCTCATCTCAGGACGGATACTTCCACACTGTATTGTGCAACCACAAAGATTATCAAAATACAACCGTAAACCATGATTTGCATTACACGGTCATCGACGACCCGCCTAACGTAGAGCCAATGAATTTGACAATGGAACATTTCAACGACATGGTTCAAAGTGGTGCCCCTTTTGCTCACAGGATTGCTGAGAACGACTCTGCTCTCAACAAAATTGATAAAGAACTACTGAAAAGGATTGATGGCCAGTTTACACCAGGGGCTTGGTGTGTGGGAAACTACAGGCTGAAAAGGGATCCTTGTCTTGTATATGGAAGTCAAGATGCTGTGAGGCCATCTTTAAGTTCAAAAAGGCTGGAGAAACTTGTACTGCAGGTTTTGGATTTGCAGAAGTTCCGCTCCAGACAATGCAAGTAGCTAGCCGGTGGTAGAAATTCCAAGTTAACTTCCACTGGTGAAGTAAATCCCAGGTACACTCGAGGTTCAATCAACCTACCAATGACCATTTCATAAAAACCTTAAGCCAATTATGTAGAACACTCACATTATTATAAGTTAGTTGTTTATCAATCATTAGAAGCCAAAAATTGGTCTGTCTTAATTCTTCAACATGGTGCTTCTGCTTCATGTTAACAGTATAAAGATAGAAATAGATATGGGCAAGTAGACCCACATCCCGCAAAAAGCACAGCGGGCCGTGGCCCGACATGCCTACAGCCTGGCAGGCCGAAGGCACACGCAGGTGGAGGGGCGGACCCATGTCGCATTTTTTTTAAAAAAAATAAAAATTGGATTCCGATCGACCCTCTGTGCCGCCGTGCAGGATTTCGATGGGTTTTGGACGGGCCGACCGGTCTGCCACTACCCGGCGGCAAAACATTTTTTTGAATTAAATGATATTTTAATTATAACTAAAATAAATTTAAATTAATAAAATATTAATATTTTAAAAAACTAAAATTAAATAAAAATAAATAAATTTGGCCTCGGAGCAGCACGTGGCATGCAGTGGCCAACAACCAAAAAAATTCCAAAAAATCAATTACTCAAATTTTTGCCCTTATAAAACCCCCTTCACACCCTCCATTTTTTTTTACATTAATCTCAATCTTCTCTTATTCTCAACATGCGAGCATTCTCGCTCTCTTTAAAAAGAATTCTTACTTCTAAACCCCAATATTTTGTCACTGATCTTGATTTTGATACGTTTATTGATCTAAATTTTGAGATGGGAGTGGGGCATTCCAACACAACACCACTACCACGGGTTTTGAAGGCGGGCAAAGCGGTAACACCATCTTCTATAATTATTCTTGGACGTGGTAATTGTCCTCGTCCACCCCTTTATCTTCAATCTCATGCTCCGCCTCCGGTGCTTCAACAAACTCAAGAGCAAGCTCCGGATAAATCTCCCGAATTTTTATGATTTTTTTTGACAAACTTCCAAATTCGGAGATTTTTTTGGGGTGAAGTACGGATAATGTTCAAAGGTATTTCAACACATGAAACTAAGATTTTATTTAAACATTCGAATATTTTTTTAATGTTTGGAAAAAAAATTATGTTTGAATTTTTTTTTCAAATTTTCGAATTTTTCATTTTTTTTACATTTAGAATTATTATTTTTTTACATTTTGAACTTTTTTTAATTCTAATTTTTTCAAATTTGTATTTCTTTAAAGGTAGGGGTTATGGCTCATTTTCAAGATATATATTTACTAAGTACCCACAACATGCTGGTATCGATCCTATACAAACACAATTATTTAATAGTTGGGGTTATATTGTCAACTCAAGTGGATCTGGTGCTGAAGTTGGAGGTACCTCCTCTAGTACTCAATTATTTCGGTATAATCCAAATAGAGATAGGGAAGACCTAGTAAATTTAACTTATTCAAACTGCCTACCATTTAGATTTGTTGAAAGCTTAATTTTAGAAAATTATGTGCGACCATGTTTAAATCCCACATTTAGTAGAGTTTCCCGTAAATCGCACACTAAAGATATTTGCAAAATCTTTTAATAAAAGACAAGGTAAGTTATGTCAAGTGTTTTCATCTGTAGACCATAAAGTTTTTACATGTAGTGATATATGCCCAGATCCCTGACAAAAAACATAGTTATATAGGTGTTATTCGTCACTAGATAGATAATGAGCGAAAAATACAAAAAATGGTGTAAGTATATAGGTTGTTTGATGATGCACAAAATCTAACAACTATGATTTTGTTAATTTTCAAAGAATTTAATTTAAAACACAAAATATATAGTATTTCTTATGATAATGGCTCTAAAAATGATGCAAGTATAGACGATTTAAAAATATAATGTGATTCTTCATTTCGTGCTCGTTTTTTCATATTCGTTGTATTTGTTATATTATTAATTTATGTGTACAATATGCTCATAAAACTATAGATTTAAGCGTTAACCCCATTAAAAGTACTATAAAAATTTTGGTGAGTAAATCAAAGGTAATGAAAGGTTGGTTTAGATTTTGTAACGATAATAATGTTTGACCAATAATTTTTTTTTACACGTGGCAACCCGTTGGAACTCAGCATATACTTCACTTCAACAAATCGTACATATAAAGATTTATTGGTTAGTTTTATGAAAAATAGATATCAAAATATATATTTAAACACTAGTTATTGGGTAGAGTGTGAAAACTTTTAGAATTACTAAAGTATTATAATGATTAAACTAAATTATTATCACATGTATATAAACTAACTGCCCACCTTATTGTACCTATTTGTGTTAACGTAGAAGGCAATATAACGAGTTTTAGAACTAAAAATAATTTTACAACTTCTATGGATGTTATTACTGCAAAATGGTGTAAATATCTTTTAAATATACCGTTACTTTTTCTTGTTGCTACCACTTTAGACCCCCGAATAAAATGAGAAGGTTTAAAAAAATTATTAGAAGGTTATTATGGTTATTTTGTCGACGAGGATGGATCACTCATTATCGACTAAAGGACTATAATCGAAAAATATCTACTTTATTAAATGAATTATATGTAGAGTATCAAACCTGTTTAGCTATTCCTACACAAACTCGTAGGAGTGAGAGTTACTCAAGTAGTAGTGGGTCTAGTGCAGCAGTACTAGGAAGAATGAAAAACATAATAAAATCTTTTTCGAAACGCTCTAGGTTCTCGTCAAGTTTTACTAACGTGGAACTTGATACTAATCTACCGACTATTTTTGAGATTACTCAGACAGGTAGCAATTATAGCTCATACTGGGATTTTGATATTCTTTTTTAGTAGAGGAGTAAAGTAAGCCGGTGTTATCGGTTATTGTAAGTTCTAGCATGTCCGATTTCAACAGTGGTCGTAGACTAAGCCTTTAGGAAGGGAGGATACATTCTTGATGATCTATGTTCAAACATGCATCCGAACAACGTGGAATATACAAACCAGTCTGAATGATTAGATAATTGCTGAAAATAGAGCCAAGAACATACACAATACGAATAAAAAGATCAATTTGATACTTGGGATATCAAAAACAGCATCGACAAGTAATACGAATCCCGCCAACGACTAACGGTTTAGCCAACAGGTGAGCAAGGTAAAAGAACTACGTAGGCTTTAATTCATTTATTGTATATAAACACAATGATACGTAGACAACTTAATTATAAATGTTCAACATTTTTAATTAAGCTCAAACCCTCTTCGCCATAATTTTAAATTCTAAACTCTAAACCCTAAACTCTAATTTTAAACCCTAAATTCTAAATTTATATAAATATATAAACTTAAAAACTTTCTATAAATTTTAAACTTTATATAAATTATAAACTTATAAGTTTATATCAACTTATAAACATTATAATAATTATAAACCCTAAATTTATAAGCTTTATATATATTATAACCTTACACTCTAAACTCTAAAGTTATATAAATATATAAATTTAAAACATTATATAAACTTTATATAATCTTATAAACTCTTCATAAACTTTATATAAATTATAAAATTATAAACTTTGTATAACTTACAAACTTTATATCTTATAAATTTATAAACTTTATATTAACTTAAAATCATTACACGCTAAACTCTTAACCTTAAATCCCAAATTCTAACTCTAAATACTAAACCCTAAACATATAAATATATCAACTTAAAAACTTTATAACCTTTGAAACTTTATATAAACTTTAAACATTATATAAATTATAAACAATACGTTTATCAACTTATGACTAAATTCAATGGTGGATTCAATCCCACAAACCTACACATGTGACAAAGGAACACAGGAGACTGCATCAATGACTTTGATGCTATAAATGAATATTAGTGACTATGGTTGTACAACAAGTCATGCACAAAGCTAATGCTACGAGACAGTACAGGATGGCGAACATAAGCCATACCAGGATGCTAAACATATGGATTAGAGGTTTATGGCATCACTCTCAATCTTCGGAAGCTTTCAGGCACGTAGGTCGAGCTGTGTACCAATCCTTAGGATTGATATGTTGACGGTAAGTACACCTGCTGCTCATATTCTACAAGTTGACAGCTATGACCCTTGGCACGCAATAAAATAATAGATATGAGCGACCTGCTTAGTAGAGGAATAATGAGATCACTGATGTAATACCATCTAGTTTCTACCCTTGGCACACAACAAAATTGGAGGGTATCACGGAGGGCCAACCGCGTCACGGAGGGTCGGGCCGTTTAATCAGCCCCAAGGGGATCCGGACCCGCCGTGCCGCCGCACGGCCCGTCCATCTCTCTCTCTCTCTCTATGTATAAAAAATGAAATATTCGTAACAAGATCAAAAGGATCTAAAGGTTTATTTTTTTGGGTAAATATATATATATATAAAGGTTTATTTCTTTTTTAACCGTGGTATCCATGTGTGGTTCATTTAGTCCACGGGACCAATGCCAGACGACCCCCCAACATGACCGGTTAAGGCTCGGGCCGAAGCCCTCAGTCGTAGCCCCATCACACTTTCATCAGCAGGAATCAATCACTGAACCTTTAGGCAAACCCTGATTGTGTCAGGTGATTCAACCACTGGGACATTCCTATTTCTGGCCCACTACTGATGATCAATTTATATAAAGAATAATTTCGGTTTAATTCTTGTAAATTGCATCCACATTCATTAAACGCCTAGTCACTAATCAAATATATGACAATGGCCTAGTTAGGTGATGTAGGATCACCCTAGCCATCCGAATCTAATGAGGCTAATTTTATCTAATTGTATTTTGATGGCCCTTGAGTATTATGATGTGGCAGATAAATACAAACATGGAAGATGATTTAGCAAGTCTAGGGACATGTAAAGATGAGTTAGCTAGTACTTCGGACATTAACCCCCTAATTTGGTCATGTCTCCTACACATTTTTTTTGAGTTGTTTTTATGAATAAATAGGTAGTCAAATAAAAAAAATATTTACCTATTTTTGGGGCACGAGCATGACTCAAATCCTATCTATATTTTGGGTAAAAAATAGTTAGTCATGCAAGCCTAACTTTCGGTCAAGGAAAGTTGTTCAAACTCCCTTATTTTTATGCCTAGTCACTTCTCCTGGTATAATGCGAGTTCTTACCTTCTTCTTCTTCCGCATTGCAACACTCAGAACCATTGCCCCTAGTATAATCAATATACTAGCTTGGCATCATTAGGGGTGCTTACCGCTATTCACACTAACCTTTATTGGTGATCTTGGTTCTGGTACAACTAATAACCATTATTGAATTTTGGGTATCGGTATAGGTAAATGCCAACGTTACTCGTATCGGTATTACCGATACCGTAGCCATAATATTTGTATAACTGTGTATAAAAATAAATAAATAATTGGCAATAATTGATCTATAATTTCAGTTTAAATAATTAAATTAAAAATCTGTAGAATTCTGAATAAAAATCTATAATTTATTAACAAATGCAACGACAACACATACAAATTATAAGAACTTGAATTAAATTTTTTTATAAAAGCTGAATTAAAAAATTATAAAAGCCTTAGTCCTCAAATACAATAATTAATAAACATAGATTCAGATTTCAAACAAATCCAACCATCAACTAATGAATGAACGGGATTAAGACCTTTTATTCCAACAAGTAGAAAGGCGAAGCATAGATCAACTGGACACTCAAAGCAGTAAAAGATCCATTAGGTTAGGTTTGCAAAACCACCACAAAATTAAATATAAATTAAGAATTCTACACCTGTCATGGTCCCGAATAGCAAAAGAAAAGATCCGTGCAATAATTTTAGTTGATTTGCTTCCATCTCTATATAACACATACTACATTTCAAGAGAATGAACAATTAAAGTTATACATAAATGTAGCTAAAATGAAATTGTCATTACCTAAATAAAGTTTGTAAGTGTCTGGATACTCTGTCCCATCATCGTGGTCTACCTCATGTTAGTGTTGTTCCTTAAACTCAATTACCTAAGGTCTTTGTATAAATACTTTCATATCAATGTATATGATTAGTAGCACATTTCTACTCTAGTAAAGTTATTTATAATAAATATCCCCAACCATAGTATTAGTGAGACAAGGCATCACTAATACAGATATGTTAGCATGTTCTAAGCCGCTGCCTTTTGAAGAAAGTATTTGATCTCATCAACAATGGTGTAGTAACACCTAGGCTAGAACATTAAAGCTTGTAGTTGACAAGTACATTGGATTGAGCCGCATGGAGTTCACCATATTGTCAATGGTTGATACTCTAAAGAATAGTAGGTGTAAGTGATCATTAAACTTGAGATCACCATTGAATCTTGATTATAGATATCACTCATTGATTCTATTCGAAGTTACACCATAAATGACTAACAATGGGTAGTTTTTGTGAGTGATCAATAAAGGATTTACCAGTCTTAAACAATTAGGAAACGATATTCGTATGGCCACCTGTAAGAGATCATGATGAAGCCATTGATCAAAGCACGAATTTGATTAGAAAAGAGTTTCTAATCAATACTCAAACTCCATGATCTTCGGTGAAGCAATCTTTTGCATATATTCAAATATGATGACAAATAACCTCTATTTGCTAGATTAGGATACGAACAAGGTGAAGGGATAATAATTACACGGGAATTAGTTCTTGAAATAGATAGTCTACTTACATGATTATTCTCAATACTTGGGTGACCATGATATGTTGCTAGATCTCACTCATGTTATATGAACATGTATTAAACATTAATTAATTAAAAGAGTCTAATATATTAACCATAATATGATTATGTTAATTCATGGTCCATTGTCAAGCTATTTAGAACCTATATGGTCACACACATTAACATCAAACTCTTGAGGGGTTAAAATATAATTAGGAAAGAGTTTAAGGGCCGAATTGAGATTTTTGAAACTTCAAGGAATAAAATATAATTATGGGGTTGCAAACATAATAGCCAAGAGTTTGTGGGATGTATCTTAATACATCAAAAATGTGATCATAGTTGGATCAAAGTTGGAACCCACTAATGAGTTAGTGAAAGTTTACGACAACTTCATATATGAGATATATGGAGTTAGTGACAATTTTATTCCAATAAAATCGAATATATCTTTTTGATTTTTTTTTTGGTTTAACAAACAGAAAGTAATGGGTAACTTCTCTCGATTAAGGATCTTGGGCAACGACTTCTCCTTTACATGCATTCAAATGGAGTGGATTATTAGCTTGTTTATTAGACTCAAAGCTTAGTTGTTCACCAGATTTCGTCTCTCAACAGTATTTCTCTAGAGAGTAACACTTCTAATGCGATACAGAGGCATTCATCTCTCTGATCTCATGCATAGCGTACGGAGAATAGCTACTCAACAAAATCTTGTCTCAACATGATCGTACTCATCTATCGAATCTCGCATGACCTATTGAAGGCATTAACCTTATGAAATCCACACACGGAGGCATCGTTCGTATGAATACTCATCTCTCAAATCTCACATTCATGATATTTAAGGTTGGTTTTATCATGATCTAGCTAAGTTATTATCTCCCGAATCTTGAACAAGCTTAAGCACTAGTAATTGGTCGTCAATCAATTGTTAGCTCATAATGAAGTGAAATAAAACCAAATAACCAAAATATCTTATCTAACAACTAAACATTCAAAACCACTCCAACACAAAATAAAAGTAGGGTCATGCCATAGTAGATGAGTTTAGCTCATGATCAAGGTACAAGCTTCCCCAAGGTAAATGAACAACAAGGCCATAGTTTAGAAATTCCCTTGGTTACGTCGAGTTCGTTCTCTTCGGTCATCCCACTTTTTTTCTCAAAACCAAGATCTCGTCAAATGGATGGTTTTCCTCCCTTTTTCTTGCCGCGATTCATTAGCTTGCTTGAGAAGCTAACGACATATATTTTCTTTGAGTAAGGGCAATTCTATCCATCCAATACTTCCTGTGCAAGTTGGGCTTTTGCTCACTTTCCCGCCAAAATGATCGGGTAATTTCATATGTTGGGGTTGTGACCTGTATAAATGTAGGGATGTAGCCTTACACTAGTGCTCAATTATCTTTCGTTTCCGCATTCACGTGATGTCTTCGTTAAATCCTTGTAAGAAATGAGAAATGAATATAAAAATGCACATTTTCTTCTCAAGGATTGGCAAGATGTAAGCATAAAGGGCCGTCATAAGTTGGTATAACCCGTACTTATCAATATGATATAACAAAACTCCATCATCAGTTGGATCCTAGTTTGAAGATTTGACTTACATATAAGTTAATGGAAAAATACTATAATTCATATATAGGATATATATATGAAGTTGTAACATATTTTTCTCCAATTAAATTATATGCATAGGATGCATGCCCAATGAAATTACATGCAATGGGGTATTAATACAAATAGTTTTATTTTTTTTGATAAGACAATTTTCATTACGTATAAATAAGTGTGTACATGATAGAAAAGATAGGAAATACCGAAAGTACATACAAGTGACTATGTACCCTAGGAGGTAACAACTAGATAGTATCTTTGAGATTGATCTGAATATCATGCCTTATCTTCATACCCCCTTTTGTTGTGATCTGATACATGGCTCACCTAGCGTCATAGAAGATCACAAAGCATTTCAGGATTCACATCATCGCCATCATTTGCTTTTCACCAAAACAAAATATCATGACGGTCACATTGTCAATTCCCATTATAGGGATATTGGCACACAACTTGGTTAAGTTTGGTGAGCTATTCCTGTAGTGAGTGAAGGGATGGTACTCCGAGTAAACGCGTGTATCAGATCAAAACCAAAGAAATAAACTAGAAGAAACCTTTCTAGATTGTGGGCTTAGTGGCTTTCAAATCACAGATCTCATGAGTAATAGTGATCCCTCCTGGATCTTCCTATGCCTCAGTATACTGATGGCCATTTTGGAGTTTGATTCACGTCAGAGTTGATCTATGTGGGCATATTGCAGTGAGCTGATTTGTAGGGACCTCAATATTGATTGCTTAGCTCCTACCTAACCAGACATCAAACTTTGCTCTCCTTTATGTGTTTATAGGAGCTCTTCAGTTTCTGCTTAGTCTTGTTTTCAAGCCTGCTGCATACATCTTTGGTTATCTTCAGCGTCGGAGGCAGGTAAGTGGCTGTAGGTTATAATCATTAAATGAGTAGGAGAAAGGTTTACTTTTTGCTTTTATCCATGACCAAGTCACCCTTTGTATTTTAGTCACCATCTGGGAGGAGTTGGTCTCTGCCGCCTTGAAGTGTGCTGCGTTTCTGGCGATCCATATGTTCCAAGACAATGCATACCATATTGTTTTCCAGCTTTCCATTTCTACCTGTTGAGGTTTGGCTGATGAGAACACTTGTAGAGTAGGTGCTTGTGTGTCTGGGATCAACAATGCTAGAGACAACCATGCATTTATCTCTTGCCAAACCTGTACAGTTAGAGGACAGTGGAAAAATAGATGTATCTCAGTTTCATGAGCATTTAAACAGAGGGGGCAAGGGTTATCCTGGTTATATGGGATGATTTTCATTCTCTGCAGTGCTGCTTTAGTAGATAAGGCATTTTTCAGTAGCTTCCATACAAGGATGTTTATTTTCTTTGGCACAAATTTTTTCCATATAGTTGATAGCATTCCTGATTGTTGCTATGTGTATGCAAATGGTTTCAGCTCCATTATCTTGTGGTGCGCTCCTTTGACAGTGTAAACCTCTTCCTTGTTCCCCTCAAAATAGTGTCCTTCATGACCTGTACAGCTGATAGAATTATCCTGCAAGAAACAAATCATATCATCCAGATCAGTTAGTTTAACCTCTCTCGACGGCCTCCTCCATCTCCAGGTCCACATCCATGTACCCGTGTCTGTGTCCCAGTATCCTTGATCACTAATGTATGCTTCTGAATTTCTGGCTACTCTGAATAGCCTAGGGAATCTGGTTGATAATAGAGTATTATAGTGCCAACCATATAGTCATAATTTTACACCATAACCACTCCCCACCCTGATCCTCACATACTGTTTGATCCAACTTGTGTTCATCGTCTCCTGGATTGTTCTCCACCATCTAGACTCATAAGCATTCCCTCTTCTTCTCCCCTTTGTTCTGCTTCCAGATGGAGTAGGTCTTTTTAATTCCCTAAATCCTCCCATAGTCAGCACTCCCTTTGCTACATGCTTGGATCTGAGCAGGTCCATAGCCATGCTTGTTTCTCATGCGAGTATCCTTGCTCCCCATTTTCCTACCATAGCATCATTGAAACTCTCAAGGCATCTAACTGCCAAACCACACTTCTCCACTAGTGGTGCTATATTCTTCCACGAGATCCAACAAGTTCTGTTCTGTCCAAGGTTGCTATTCCAGAATAGAGACCTTTGGTAGAAGGTCAGCTTTGTAAGAACCTGTTGAGGAGCTTTGGCAAAGGCAAAGAAGTGAGTAGGTAAAGAAGCCAGTAATGAGTTTATTACTTGTGATCCCATAGGTTAAGTGACTTGCAGAAATTATCCATGACAGGTTTCCACGTTCCTACTCTTAGCCCACACTGGAAGCCCAAGATATTTGATTGGCAGAGTCCCTGTACCTCATTCCATGTATGCTGCTATGTCTTCAACTAGTTCATGGTTCATGTGTATGACAATCAATCTGCTCTTTGTGTTGTATATTTTCAAAACAGAAGCCAATTCAAAATTTTGCAGTATTGATTTGAATGTGGTAATTGTGCTCCAGCTTGCCTGCCCCATTATCTGGGTGTCGTTAGCGAACTGGATGTGGGAGAGCCTCACCTTATCTTTCCCAATTTCTAGTCCTTTAAACATTTGCAACTAAATGGCCTTGTTGATTAGCACTGATAGGCCCTCAGCAGCAATCACATAGAGGAAGGGGGACAAGGGGTCACCCTGTCTCAGACCCCTTATTTGGAAGAAGTCTGCTGTAGGACTCCCATTTAAGAGCACTGATGTAAATACTGATTGCAACAGCTCCCTTATCCACCAAATCCAGCAGGAGTGAAAATCCATTTGTTCTAGAACACAAATATTGCCAATTGGTAGTATCAAAAGCTCTTTCAAAGTCTAAATTTAGAATGATAGCTTGCTTCCTCTGCTTTTTAACTTCATCTATAACTTCATTAGCAATTAGCACTCCATCCACTAATTTCCTATTATTGATTAATGCCATTTGTGTAGGGAAATGATATCATCGAGCTCCTCCCTCATCCTATTTGGCAAGACTTTGGATAGGATTTTTGTCATTGAGCCAATCAAAGTAATAGGCATATAGTCTTGCACGTGGAGTGGATTGTCCTACTTAGCAACCAAGGTCATATGTGCTGCGTTTCTCCCTCGGGCCACCCTGCAGTTCTTGTAAAATTCTATAAACATTTGGATAATGTCAGGTTTAAATAGATGAATGAAGTGTTTAATGAATTTAAAGTTCAGTCTGGCCTTGGACTTTTTCTGCTATTACAAGACTTGATTGCAGCCATGATTTTAGCTTCAGTGAAAGGTAGGATGAGGTTATTTTTCACTGCTGATAATAGCATAGAGAACTGTATACCAGATATCCTTGGTCTGTTCCAAGGCACATCAGAGAACCTTTCCTCAAAATGGCTCCTATAATACTCCTTCACCTAATCTGGATCTTCTAGCTATTTTCTCACTGCCAGACCCCATTAATGGTGTTTCTTCTCCTATTTTTATTGATCCACTTATGAAAATATGCCGTGTTTGCATCCCCATTATGGATCCAGTTAATCCTTGTTTTTTGGAAATATACACTCTCAAAAATCTTTGTGATCCTATCCAACTTTTCCTGGTAGAATTTGAGGGTGTTCTGCTCCCCCTCATTAAGCATTATCTCTTCTGCTTTGAGGTCCAGCTCAGTGAGTTTCTTAAGCATTTCTTTTCACTCATCCCACAGGTTCCTAGGAGCATCCAGGTTTCGATTTCTGATCCCTTCCCATAATGCTTTTATCTTATTTTTTAGCCTAAAACTTGCATAGCCACTACAGGATGTGTTGTGCCAAATATTTTCAACCAGTATGTTAAAATCCTTATTCTCTAACCATACATCCAGCATCCTTAGAGGCTTAGGACCCTAGTTCTGAATCCTTGAGTTTAGAAGGACCGGGTAATGATCTGAATCGTCTCTCTCAAGACATGTTTGGATCTAGTTCACTTATTGTCCAAGTCAACTGTTATTTACCAGGAATCTATCCAACCTACTCATGACTTTGAGAGACTGCAGGTAGCTTGGAAACTTTCTCTTTTTTTCCATTCGAAGATCCTGCAGGTCCATATCCCTGTTAAATGTCCTGAAACCATCAATATCATTTGCACAACTTCTATTTGTTGTTTCCTTCCTTTCACTTGGATCTAGAACCGCATTGAAATCTACCATTAAGCACCAGTTATCAACCATAATATAAGGTTCTTATTTCATTCCATTTTTCATGCTTCCGAGATAATTTAGCAGGGCCATAAATATTCAGCATGTTAGACTGCTTAGTCTCCCTATTCCAGTTTCCTAAAACACCCAGAATACTAGTACAAGATAGCACTACGTGCCTAATGAACTTGTTCTTGTTCCACATACAGATTAGACCACCAGCCTGACCCATGGCCCCTTGGTCCACCCAATCAAAGTCCCAATCATATCACAAGAGATCACAGACCTTCTTATCCACCACCTCCATTTTTGTCTCTTGTAGGCTGATGAAGTCTGGCCTGTGTGTCAGGATAAGCTCCTTCACTCTCTTCATCCTTCCTAGGCTACAAAAGCCTCTCATATTATATGTTATGACTTTCATCCTGCCCAACTGATCTCTCTCTCCAGGCTGCCTGTTTTGAGTTGAGCTTCGTCCTTTGCCCTACTGGTGGCAGACATAGCATTAGTCTCTCCCTAGCTTCTTGCATGTTATACCCAAATGCCAGCCGCAGCTGTTTCCCTATGGCTAGGATTTTACCTACCTCAATGGCCAAATGTTCCTCAGATAGATTATCTACTGTCCGAGTTCTGAAAGGTTGGTTCTCCACTAGTTGGCCTATCCAATTTTCAAGGGTGGCCAAATCTCTGTCTCTCACTAAGTCATTTTCCTTGCATGTTTGGCTCCTACTTTTTGGGCCTCCACCCTTTTTCTTTACTTTTGATTTCTTTTTAGTCTGCTGATCCTCCTTAATTATGTCATCTTCCATATTCAATGGCGGGAAGTCAGTGATGGAATTAAAGACTAGCGTATCAACATCTTATTTCAGATCATGGTCTTCCACTAGCTGGTGCTAATTCTCTATTGGAGATAGTAGGCTATCCATCTCAGCAGTTTGAGTACTCACCTCACAGCTATCAGGGGGCTAGACTTGCAACCACATTTGTAAAATCTTTCTGGTTAATACATTGATCCTGATTATCAATACTTACCCCTGCTGTTTCTGGCATATCATCTCTATCCATATTATCTAAAGGCTGAATGAGTACATCCTTTTTCTAGTGGGATGGTGGGCAAGTCCACCACTCCAATTTCGATGGGCACCATTTATTATTGCATGCCCACAATACTATTGACTTTTGAGGCAGGTCCATATCCTTAGGTGTATGAACCTCCATATTAGATCTATGCTGAACAATATATGTTGCCTCGTCTTGGGTTGCTGCCTGGATCTTCACTACACTGGAAGTAGTCAGACTGCCAATGAGCAAAGAGTGATCCAGTGGTTCTGCCACTCTGGGGTCCTCATGAACCTGTGATTTATCATTCATCCCCATATATTGAAGTAGCTAATAGCCGTAGAGGCCTCATAACTTGTATATTCGGCAGACAGATCATCGCTTGTGTCATCACTTGAAGTGTCTATTATATTACACCAATTTGCACTAGGTTGTGTTTCCTGCAATTCTGTGATGTGCGAGGGACATTGTCAAATTTCACAGTAAGGTTATGGGTTACCTATTTCTCAATGTCTATTTGGAGTAGCAGGTGCACAACATCTAAGTTATGTTTCAGCCTAGTGCACTCATCCACTCTAATGAGCTTTCCCAACTGTGCGCCAATGGTTTCCCACACATTGCTAGTCCAAAGTTGAATTGGTGATCCTGGTATTTTAACCGAGCATAACTTTCTTGGTATCACAGAAGACTGGTTGCAACTACTAGTATTCATGGACCATGGGCCTACCATTAATAGCCAATTTTGTAGCCAGACCATGTTTTTTTATCAGATTAAGAAGATCAACTTTTTCCTATTCCCACAACAGGATCTTACCATCGCCTAAGTGACTGGCAATGATGTTTATGTACGCTGCAGCTTTAAGTTCTAATTGCAGAGCCCTCCATTCATTAGGTACTCTCAATGTTCCAAACAAGCTATCCTTAAGCCATCCACTGTCAATCGTATCCGTAGAGAAAGCTAAATCATATTCATCCATCTTAGGAGGTACCAGTTGCGATAGTGTTTCCTTAGGCTTACTTGTTGAGGCTCCAGTAGCTAGCCCCTTTCCCAACAAGGCAACATGAATGCCTTCCAAACGGGTCTTCATAATCACCTTAGGTTGTGTCTATGAAGCTACATCAGTTTCAGCTTTAGGATAGCTTGATATGGCTACTCCTTTCTCGTATATAGCACCTTTCTCATACCTAGCAACATTGGCATGAAGCCTGTAAGGACCTATCGTATGTTGTTAAGTTGGAATATTCTAAGCTAAACATCATCTACCAGGTCTTGAAAGACTAAGAAACCAAAATGCAGGCCTTGTCTATCCGTGTTCCTAGCAATCTTGATCATACACACACTTTCCTTCTTCTTCACGATGCTTTTCAAGCACTTTACAAAGTAATCCGCTGGAATGTTTTACAAGAAAAACGTAGGGCAATAGTTTGGTACTGGATCCTGAGGTTGTTGTGGGATTATTCTAGGTCCAAGGTGCTCTAGAATAGGTTTGTGCTTCACAATTTCCACCAAACTTATATCCCTTTGCCACTGGCAATACTGTTTCTGCACATTTGCTGGATACAAGGGGGTTTGACAGTTCTTTGCAATCGTTTCCTTTGATGAGGCGATAAAGACCAAGAATTCATCTTCAAATCCAAAGTTGCTATGTTCTATAAATGGGGTTCAAGGATGACAGTTAGTAAACAAGGAGGGGAGGTTGTAGAACAGGGCTTAAAGAAGGAAAAAAAAAAGGGGGTTGGCTCCACGGGCACGTAAGGCAGCCCTGAGGAGAAGACAGTAGGTGAGGAGTAAGGGAAGGCTCTATGACAGCGTTTCCACGGCCAGAGTCAACGAGGAAGATGATAAACAGTGCATGAGGTATTGTTCAACATGGTTGCTGTACAATATACAAAGAGTTGTAAATAATGTTTAGTAAAATGGTTCTACAAAACAATGCATCAAAACCATGAGTGTTTTGAAAGCATGTCGGATGTATGGCTAGAATCAAATGTTGATATACTAATTTGGACATGTTTTTGCATCTGAAACCCATGTGAACCTCTATAAATACTTGCTATTATTCATATGTGTGAGAGTTGATGCATTTGTGGGTCTTGATAGGAGAAAATGAGAGGTTCTTTCACTAGTTTTTCTCTATACCCGAGAGCTACTAGTGCAAAAGGTGAAATTTTTTGCAATTTTTTCTCTTAGCTTCTTAGACCACGAGTGACCCTAAGTGATGAGCTAGCACTTTAAATACACATATTTTGTTATACAACAGGTTGTCTAAACTCCCAAGAGTTGTGATGATGTGGACTACCATAGAGGATGAACATTTGGACACTTAGAAGTGAGACTACCTTCAATTTCTTTGTAAAGGCTTCGAATTGAGGTATAACTTCTTCTAACTTTTGTTTGAAGTTATGTAAATCAACATGGACCATGGGCATGTACTCTTAAAACGTTTTTTTATGCTCAGACACACACACACACAAACACTATATCACTTTCGCTGACCATTTTGTTTCATGACACGCAGTGGAGAGTAGAGTTCCAACAAGTGGTATCAGAGTCATCATGCTGGTTCTTGTATTTTTGCAAGAAATGTTACATAACTTTAATGTTAGAAGATAAAGAATGATGAACATGTTCATGTTGCATGCATGGTTCTTGAAATTTTCTTCTTGAAATCTTAACTTTTGTGTTTGAACAAAGTATGTAGATTTTAAAATCGAAAAGTATAGTAGTGAAGGGTACACGGTTTTTGATCTTCAATGATGTTTTAGAAGCATAAGTTATTGTTCAAAACAATTAGAGGTTAAGCCTTGAAAAAGTCCCTAAAAACTGTGGCATGGTTTGGACAAAATTTCTCCAAACTCGAGTCTAGCCAGAGCAAATTCTTGCCCATGCACAGTGCTAAATGTTCAAGAATGAGTTGCGTGTGTTGATTCTTTATAATACACTAACTTTACATGCTTTTATTTAATTATGAATTAATTTGAATGCATGGTGGTTGAACTGGAGCCCACTAGCATTTTGGTTTTGTAATAATTATTATTACTTAAATTAAATGTGTTTGTAATAGTTATATTTACATTTATAATATGTTTTGCATGTCATGCCTCTCTATGATTCTTGATCTAATTATCTTCCCATCTCACTTTCCCCCAATTATAACTTGCAGTTTCTAGAAGAATATAATGTACATTAGTTTAGCTGGAGGTAAAATATGAGAGATTTGTTTTATAAGCCAAAATCCAATATAAAATATGAAAGCATCAAGAGTATATGTACAGTGATGAAGTAGAAAAACTATAAAAAAAACACTAGAAAATACAAGGATAGTAAGGAAGAATAAAACCCATTCATGGAGCCGGCCATGATTATCACATATTATAGAATGAGGTCCAAAAAAATAGAGATCCAAACTTGTAGATTCTCAGGTTTGCCTGATTCATATTTTTTCATACAAGATTCATAGCTGAGTTTTGCTCAGCTCAACCTGCATCTGATGATATACAGGAATTATAACTGTCAACATATGAATCTATAAGACTAATACACAGCTCAGCCTGCTCGCCTAATAACCTGATTAGTTATGGGATTATTCTTTGAACCCCATACTTAAATAGAGAAAACCAGCCGGAATGAAAAGGCTGACCTGCTGTGTTGGAGGCTCATCATCCATTTATGAATCTTTCTGATGCTCTTCATACTTTTCAGAATCTTTTTTGATGCTCTCAAGGCAAGCCAAGAAGTTTTGAGTTACTTCAGATCCTTTTGGAACCTTGCATTTCAGTCTCCCTGAGGCTGCAAAGTCTTGAAGCATCTTGGTGGACTAAGCATGCTGTAGGTTATACACCTCTCAACTAGTTGTAGGAAAACATCTCAAAGGTTGCACTAACCAATCAGTGAAAGAGTCAGCAAATTTCGTTTTTCTTTTTGCTCTTAGCCATAGCCAAGTTGATCTCTGAATGTTGTCTTTGGTTTTTGAGGGATATGCTTGTATTTCCTGGAAATGATTTGCATTCCTAGCAAGCCAGATATTCCAGATCATGGCCAGCCAGATTGTTCTCCTTGCTGTTAAGCTAGCCTGTGATGGGTGAGTTGCTAAGAAGGCCAACAAGGATGGGGCCTAATTAAATTGATGTAATGACTCAGCTGCCGGACATGTCTTGACCTCCTTCCAGACCTGTACTGCAAAGTTACAAGTAGAGAATAAGTGGCACACAGTTTCAAGTTCAGAGAGGCAGAGATTACAGATGGTGGTTTGACCTTCTGGTATGATGCATCTTCCCTTTAAGGCATCTTGAGTAGGGATAGCATTCTGCAGCATTTTCCAGCCAAAGAACTGTATTTTCTTAGGTGCTTCTGTATCCCAAATGCAGGGTAGAAGTGGGATTTCGTGCTGTGAAGAGGCTGCAGGAATGCCAGCAATAATGTGTTTATAAGCCATCTTCACGGAGTAGTTCCCCTCAGAATTGCCTGCAAAGATGTATCTATTTGTGCATGTGTACAGGTAAAATGTGAGAGTTAGGCTAGGAATTATGTAAACTCAAGAATAGAGGCGGCACCAAGATAGTCCCAACAAGGTGGAGATGCAAGAGTTGCATGTCTTCAAGAAGTTGATGACCATCATTGGGAGACAAGAAGTCCACAAGTTCGTTCATCAAAGTAGTTGCATGAAGCTTCAAAGAGTTGAAGACCACCCTTAGGATTAACCCACCTAATCCCTCAATGGCTTATGGATTAGTAAAGTCCATGCATATAGTTAACATGCTTTGTAATTTTATTATTATATGATAATGATAGGGTTTCATTCTTGAAAACTAAAATTTATAGCAAAATTTTGCTTTACCTTAAATGTTTATTGTAGATGTTGATAATGCTATTTAATATTCTTTTAATTCTCGAGTCTAATAAGTTGAGTGGTCCAAATTACTTGGAATGTCAATGTAATTTGAGAATTGTTCTCAAACCAGAGAAACTTGCTTATGAGAAGTAAATTGAGGGCTATGACCTTTCCCAATGTCTAATATTGGCATCCATAACTCTATAGCTTCATAATCAATGTGAGAACTTGGATGCCCACACAATGATAGGGAACCTCAAAGAGTTGTTTGAGGGTCAGTCTTAGACTGAGAGGTTCAATATGAACGAAGAGTTGTTTAGATCCGACATGACATAAGGATCTACCATAGTTGCCCACACTAGGCCTCATCTAAACGGTGAGAGACTTAGGGGCAAACCTAGAAGATGAAATATGCACATATTAGATCTTGCAATCTCTTCCGGTAACAACTTCAAAATGAACAAGATTCGAGTACCATTGATTGAATTTA
Source organism: Pinguicula moranensis (assembly GCA_028565015.1). Taxonomy (NCBI): domain Eukaryota; kingdom Viridiplantae; phylum Streptophyta; class Magnoliopsida; order Lamiales; family Lentibulariaceae; genus Pinguicula; species Pinguicula moranensis. The sequence goes on along the minus strand of JAOWBN010198874.1, from coordinate 7,679 downwards.
TGAATATGCTTAAACTCATCGAAGGTGAAATGCAAAAGGGAAGGGGTACAGTCTGGCTATCGAACTCTTCAAAAGGCAAATGTGTGCCTAATGTCAAGCTTAAGAAGCGTAAGGGAAAGAAGAGGGCAACGAAAGCGAGTGGTGGGGTGAAAAAGGACAAGAAACCTAAGAAAGACACTTGCTTCCATTGTGGCAATATTGACCACTGGGGATGCAACTGCAAGGATTATCTTGAATCCAAGAAGAAGCTTACAGAAACATATTCGTCAGGTAGTTATAGGATTGGTATACTATGATGTGAATTATTGCTCGCGGAATGTAAATGTGGAGTTGGGAACTTATTCTTGTATCAAGAGAAACACACCAATTAAGAAAATCAAAATTAACAAAAATAAAAGTTAATAAAAATCAAAACCCTACAAAAAGTTACACGAAATAAAAGAATGGAAACGAATGCAGATGGAAGAACTCAATCAAACATATTATGCTGTAAAAACTCAATCAAACATGGAACAACCCCTAGCCAACTACTACGCTACAAACAAATGTAAACCAGAGGTTAAATCAAACGCCTACCTGAGGATATACTCTATGATAAATTTGAGTATCATAGAATCAACCTTTACATGTACCCAAAGATGCATGCAACCTAGTTATCTTCAGAATATGAATTCAATATACAAAGAGATCTCTCTCAAAGCTCATAATGAAATTAACGTAAAAAATCTGTATTGAAAAGGGGCAAAATCTGCCTTTAATTATGCTACAATTTTAATGGGCCTAGAATTCTAATCCCTAAACTTTATTTGACCCCTACCTAATTTAAATCCTATTAAAATTGGACCTTGCCTAAGTAAGAAGCCTATCTTAACTTTTATATTAAAATTTGAAATTCTCACAAATTAATGGATTAATTTAATGAAAAGACATAATATGTAAAATGAACACCCATCTTAGCAACTTCTAGTAGGGCCCCTGACCCCCCCCCCCCACACACACACACATGCAACATCTCGTATGCACGATCTGGTCTCCACAACCGTTATAATTTGATCTCCTTTAGTAAGAATATGGCTTAATTAGTCCTCTGTCATGGGTAAACTTTCATCTCGATCAAAATACGTTGAGACCTCCGATCGTCCATAAAATCAAGGCTGCGCAGTGCTACGAATAGTAGATTGTGAATGAACAAAAGCAGTCTATTCCGAAATTCATATCTCACGACCGGACAGTTCAAATCCGGTCTCATTTGAACAAGACGATGCCCAATGAATCCTCGGACTCCAATTAAATTTATGCAAGAATCCAAATTCATCTCAAGCCTCCAAAAATCACATCATCCCCTCGCTCTACGGAAGGATTCGTCCTAGAATCCAAATCTTAAAGTGAATTAGAATACTCTATATAAGCTTGTAGTAAGATAAAAATTCCTATCGAATATCGTATCACACTATGTTGCTTGTAATACCTGGGTATTTGACCGAAGCCCCTATTCACATTTGTAATAATTTGAAGGGGTTGAAACAAAGTAGGATAGTGGAAAAATGAGAAGTAGATCTTCGAGTGGGCAATGGAGTAAGAGCTACTTCACCAATTGTCGGAACCTATTATCTCATATTGCCCAATGGGCCTGAAGTAGAACTCTATAATATTTATTATGTTTTGGTACTTACGAAAAACATTTTATCTATTTCTCCTTTAGACGATGAAGGTTATTCTGTTTTGCAACAGAAAATAGTTGCACTGTTTCTAAAAATTTCATTAGATATTGTGTAGACCCTAGTATTAATGGTCACTATGTTTTGAACATAGATGAACCAATACTTAACATAGATACCAAAGAAAAGAATATGAAAGGCGTAAGTCCTTCATATTTCTGGCACTGTAGACTTAGTCAGCAAAGACCGTATATCCAAAATGTACCAAAGTGGTCTTTTGGGCTCATTTGATTATAAATCATTTGATACATGTCGTCTTGCCTCCACGGTCAAATGACTAATACTCCTTTTAAGGGAAAGGAAGAAAAGTCTACAGAACTTCTTGGACCAATACATAGTGATGTATGTAGTCTAATGTCAACAAGTTCTAGAGGTGGTATCTCATATTTTATATCATTCACAGATAATCATTCAAGATATGTATATGTGTACTTATTTAAGTACAAGTTCGAAGCCTTTGAAAAGTTCAAAGAGTACAAGAATATTATTGAGAAACAATTAAGAAAGAGAATCAAAATACTCTGATCAGATTGGAGGGGTGAATACTTGAGTAACAAATTTCAAGATTATCTAAAAGATTAAGGAATACTCCCACAAAGGACACATGTGTACACTCCATAGTTGAATGGTATGTAGAGGAGAAGGAATCATACCCTATTGGATATGGTGCGATCCATGATGAGTCGAGCAAGTATTCCAAAATAAATTTGGGGATATGACTTAGATTCCGTATCACACGTTCTCAATTTTGTTCCATTAAAGTCAGTTGACACCGCTCCATATGAGATATGGATAGGTAAAAAACCAAATCTCAATTATTTGAGAATTTGGGGAAGCCCATCTTACGTGAAGAAGGTAGAATCGGGCAAGCTTGAAGTTAAGTCCAATAGATGCTTGTTTGCAGGGTATCCAAAAGATTGTTTGAGATATTACTTTTATAATCCCGTTGAGCAAAAGGTATTGGTCTAAAAAATGCTATCTTTCTAGAAAAATAGTTTATTCTTGAAGAGGCAAGTGAGAGCAATGTGGACCTTGAACAAAATCAAGTACAACCAAGCACTTACCATCAGATGGAACAAGAGCAACTGTCTCATAAAGATGAGATAACAGAGGAAGATCAAACACAAGGATTTTGTAGGTCCAGTAGAATACATCGTGCCCATATTCATTATAGTTACGGTCTATAATGATGACCCTACCAACTACGAGAAGTCTTGTCTAGTGTTTGCAAAGACAAATGGTTTGATGCCATGAACTCCAAAATGGATTCCATGTACAAAAAACAGGTATAGACCTTGGTTGATACACATGAAGGGATTGTCCCAATATGGTGTAAATAGGTTTTCAAGAAGAAAACTGACAAGGACGGTAATGTGATTACCTAAAAAATTAGACTGGTAGCAAAAAGATTTAGTCAACAACAAAGAGTTGGCGAAACTTTCTCTCTGATTGCTATACTTAAATCTATCAGGATATTGCTTGCTATAATGGTACACTATGATTATGACACCTAGCAAATGGGTGTCAAAACAACATTCCATAATGGGAATTTGATAGAGGAAGTGCATATAATACAACTTCAAGGTTTTGAATCAAAAAATGGCAACAAAGTGTGCAAGCTTCGAAGATCAATTGATGGGCTCAAGTAAGCATCTCAGAGTTGGAACATCAGGTTAGATGAAGCTATCAAAGAGTTTGATTTTATCAGAAATCCTAATGAATATTGTGTTTATTAAAAGGTTGATGGGGATGTGAAAGTTTTCCAAGTACTGTATGTAGATGACATATCACTCATAGGAAAAGATACTAATACTTCAGTCTGTGTTGCTTTGGCTATTCAAATAGTTTTCCATGAAAGATTTTAGAGAGGCAACCTATATTTTAGGAATAAAGATCTATAGAGATAGTTCCAGAAGCCTGCTCGGTCTATCACAATCCACATACATAGACAAAGTGCTAAAACGGTTTAACATGGATCAGTCGAAGATATGGTTTTTTTCCGATGGTGCATGTTATATATCTTCCAAATAAGATGACACCAAAGACTAATCAGGATAAGATTCACATGCAGAAGATGCCATATGCTTTGGCTATTGGATTTATCATGTATGTACAAGACACGATATCTCTCATACTCTAAGTGATACGAACAGGTATCAATTGAATCATGGTAAGGAACATGAATTGCAAACAACATTTTAAACTACCTTAGAAGGTCTAAAGACTTAGGGTTGCCCGCTACCGCTACCGCTATTAAGGTGGATTATAAATTGGCATCCGCTACAGCTACCACTTACTGTTATTCTGCTATAGTTATCTCCGCTACGATAGCGGTAGTGGATTCTGCTACTGCCACTAAAAACACACACAAATGGATTTGCCTTAAATGGCCCATCATTCGACGTTCATCAACTTTCAAACATAGTATATGGATTTCCAACAAACTTGTGGTACGGAAAGAAAATGATGAATCTAAAATGGATTAAAGTAACTTTTAACTTTGCAGAAAGTGGCATCCTTCAAACAATCCTACATGGATTTCCAATAACGCAAGTTTGTCAACATGTTTAATGAATTCATGTTTCACATGATGACAGAGGACAAACAAACAAAACCACACCAGGTATTGAGCCTCCAAAATTCTATATTAATCACTTATGCCAAACAGACAACAACAGATTCACAATGTCCTTCATCTGCTCCATGAAACAAAGCATAAATATAATCAAATTGCCGATGGCAATTTGATTTTTTTTTTTGGTTTCTATTTGAAAACAAAAGGTGAAAAAATAATTAAGAGTCTCGTAATTCTTTACATGATATCAAGCTCCCAAGTCCCAAATCTCAAATCTATAAACTTCACATTCACATTAACATGAAAAAGTTGAAAACTAAACTGAAACCCTAACTTCAGCAATCAACATTTTAGAAAAATTGAAAATTAATCCAAAAACAAAACCCAAATATCAAAGCACCATATTCACATTAATCAACAAGTTCGGCGTGTAAAGCATAAGTAATCGAATGGAAGAAGAAGAAGAAGAAGAAGAAGAAGTGAACACTCAAAACTGAAAAGGACGGAGGCCAATGTTTTTACATTTCGCTGTTTCCCGTTCGTGACTCGAGAGTGAGCTCGAATTGAAGAAGAAGAATCAAAGAAATCAAACCATTGAAGCTGAAAGCCGAGAGAGTTTTGCCACGCCTGTGCCCGCGCCGTCCAAATCTGTAATCTATTTCTCTTTCTTCCCGAAGCTGAGAAAATGGGTTGTCCAGTGAGAAAGAATTAAGAAAGTGTTCGTCAAAGACCAAAGTGACTCTTTCAGTCTTTTTTTCTCAGTATTTATATTTTTGTAATATTTTAATATTAAAAAAAGCAGTAGTTGCGGAATTTTGCTATTATCGCCTGCCACCGCCACTGCTAACATAGCGGATGAAAAAAAACAAATCCACTCCCGCTCCCATTTACGGCCTATAACGGTGTTAGCGGTATCGGATATTCACTACTACTGCTACCGCTAGACAGCCCTATAAAGACTTGCTCTTAGTATACAAAGATTCGAAATTAGTAACAAAATGATACACAAATGCGAGTTTTCCAAAAGATATGGACGATTACAAGTTACATTTTGGATACGTGTTTATCTTGAATGGAGGTTCGGTAGTTTGGAAGAGTTCAAAGCAGGAAACAATTGCTGACTCTACAATGGAGGTTGAATACATTGTTGCTTTAGAAGCTGCAAAGAAAGCCGTTTGGATCAAGAAGTTTATCGAAGAAGTTGGTGTACTTCCGTCCACTGCTGGTCCTATCACTATCCTTTTTGATTGTAGTGGCGCATTAGGACAAGCTAAGGAACCAAGTTCTCATCAAAGATCCAAGCACGTACAAACAAATTTACATCTAATTAGAGAAATCGTAGATAGGAACAATGTTAAAGTAGAGAAGATCCCATCGGAAGCAAATTTGGCTGATTCGTTAGCTAAGGCATTATCCCAGACTAAACATAAAAGTTTTGTAAGAACACGTAGTTTTAGGAATATTAGTGTTTGACCTTAGTGAAAGTGAGAGCTTGTTAGTGTTTTGTCATAAAGCCAATCAGCTAGGACATTTGTATCAACACTTTTATATCTATGCATATGATATGTAGCATTTTTTATTATTTGTTTTATTACTTTTTTTTTTGGCATACCAAATAATGAAGACCATAAATAGGTAACGATAGGTAGTTTTGGGAATGTTGTTAAGTACGGAAGGGTTGTGAGTGATCAATAAATGATTCATCATTCCTACATTGTTAGGAGGCAATATTCCTATTGCTATTGTAAGAAATCATGAAGAAATCTTTTATCAAAGTACGAGTATGATTAGAAAAGAGTTTCTAATCAATACTCGAAGACCATGATTTCCGGTAAAAAAAATCTTTCGCATATATCAAAAGAGTATGGCAAACAACCTCAATATGCAAGATTTGGGATATGACAAACCCTGTAAATACTTTTTGTTAATGAAATTTGGTTTACCCAAACAAAAAAATGTAGTTGTTTGTAATTATGGGGTCACAAAGGTAATAATGAACATATTATGAGATGTATATATGATACATCAAAACTCCATCATTAGTTGGATCCTAGTTTGAAGATTTGACTTATATATAAGTTAATGAAAAAATACTACAATTTATATATATGAGATGTATGAATTTGTAACATTTTTTTTCAATTAGATTACATGCAAAGGATGCATGTTCAATGCAATTACATGCAATGAGGTGTTAATATACAAATAGTTGTATATAATGTTTAGTAAAATGGTTCAACAAAACAATGCATCAAAACCGTGGGTGTTTTGAAACCATGCACACATGTATGGCTAGGATCAAATGTTGATATACTAACTTGGACTTGTGTTTGAATCTCAAACCCATGTCAACCTCTAAAAATACCTTTTTACATTTATATGCATGAGAGTTGATGCATATTTGGGTCTTGATAGGAGGAAATGTGAGGTTCTCTCACTAGTTTCGCTCTTCGCTCAAGAGCTACTAGTGCAAGAGGTGAAATTTTTTACAATTTTTCCTCTTAGCTTCTTAGACAATGAGTGCCCCTAAGTGATGAACTAGCACTCCAATCATATATATTTTGTTATAAAACAGGTTGTATAAGCTCCCAAGAGTTGTGATGGTGTAGAATACCATATATGGTGGATATTTGGACACCTAGAAATGAAACTACCTTCAAGTGCTTGGTAAAAGCTTCAATATTTTGTCATATTGAAAGTATGCTGGTGCATAAACATTGTGCTGAATAGAAATGTGCAGATTCTGCACACGTATGGGCAAACCGGTTGGTTACAAAATATGAGGAATGAACCAAAGCACACAAGACGATCTATCATATGGAATAGATGGTTACACATTACTCTCAGCCTCCAGAAGCTTTTTAGGCACGTAGGCTGAGCTGTGTACCAATACAAATGGACTGATAAATTGACAGTAAGGACTCATGCTGCTCATACTCAAACATCATAGGTGAGATGTGTACCATCCATAGGATGATAAGATGATAGCTACGATCCTTGGCAAGCAATAAAATAATAGATATGAGTGACCAACTTAGCGGAGGGGAAATGAGATCACTAATGTAAGATCACTATAAATAGTGAGATTAGTGGTTGTAGTGTGTTCGGTAGTTTCTTTTTGTTTTTTCTTATGTAAATACTTGCTTTGTTTTAATGAAATTTGGCTTACCCAACAAAACTTCTCCTAAATCTTGTTTGAAGTTATGTAAATCAGTATGGACGATGGGCATAGAGCTCTTAAAAGTTTTGTTTATGCACACACTATGTTTTTGTTTTCGCTCACCATTATGTTTCATGACACATAGCCTAGAGTGTTAGTGTTATGTCCTAAGGCCAATCACCTTAGGCCTATGTATTAACACTTTAATGTTGTATATATGATTGTA
>JAOWBN010198852.1:0-14956 GCA_028565015.1 Pinguicula moranensis | reverse complement strand
TGTTGAGTTTATGACTTCGGCCCAAATGTTTCGGACCAACAATGCAATTCTCTCCTTGAATCTCCTCATCCTAGCACAAGTAATGGGTCCACTTGGAAGCCCGAATGGGTCTTCATCTCTTTGGGATGTCATCTTGTGCCCGTTTATAGCTTAAGATGCAACTTTGGTTGCATCACTACGTACATATTAAATGAATCCAATCTCTTCGGTGAGGACGTCACATATCTCACGAGAACCCTCATCTTCTCCACTGTGGTTCCCAACTCGGCCAATCCCTCTTTCACAATTAAATTCAGAATGTGAGAACTGCATCGTACTTGTATGCAATGAAATAATTGAAAGTTAAGAAATTAAAGCATTGAAATATTGGGAATGCAAAAATAATTGGAGGTTACCTGTAAATGGTTCTGGATAATGTGTCCAGCAATACTATCGATTTTTTCAATCTGTTTTTCTTGAAATCTGCCAAAACTTTATCGTTTGAAGTCGCTTTGTCCAAGTGTATGTAGTGAAACACATACGAGGGTTGAGCTCCAACAATTTTATCCTCAAATTTTCCTCCTCCTCCACATACAATGTCATGTAATCACGTCTGACAGTTTGCCTACATATGCCTGAAAATCGGGGCTCAAATCTATGGAGCATTCAACTAAAGCCTTACTTCTCAACTACAATAAAAGGAAATTCGGCCAATATTATGCACTCTAGAACTGCATTTCTTAATTTATGCTCATCGTAGTTATCAAGTCTCAAGACATATAAAGGATCCTTGCTATGAGATTTCGAATCATGTGGTAGTTTCTATTGTTTGGGGTCCTTTGCTTCTATAGGAGTCTTTCACAGCACTTATGGGCATGCGGCAGCATGATGGATGTCCCTTAACTAGGCCTGAGCAATTGACATTTGAAATTTCCTAAATTCTGAATTTTGAATTCCTAGCTCGAATAATTATTCAATAGTTTGGATCGAATTCAGTTTCCAAACTGAATTCGGACGGAAGCGGAAATTTGGGTTCAGAATTCAAAAATTTCCGAATTTCGATTTTATTTTTTTTAAACCTAATTTTAATTGAAACGACATCATTTTGGTTATTCGACTAATTAATTTGGTTGATCTCAATTCTTATTCTCTGATTTTCTATTTTTCATCTCATCTCATCCAGCATCCTCTTGACTCTTCCTCCTGACTCCCACAGCGCAGTCCTGCTCTGGTGCTCCATTTGGTTCTAGGAAAATCGTCGTCCCAACTCCTGCATCCGTAACGTTCGCCGACTCACAAAAAAATCAGGTCAAGCACTATTCAGTCGACACTCCAATTACACTGTTCGAAGGCTCATCTAATCTGTCGTTATTGGCTAGACACGTTTTGGCAACAACCGCCAATCTTTTTTTTGGGGTAATCGCGGGGTATCTGACTACTGTCGTAATCGGCTGATCTCGGAGATCGTATGCACAGCGCTCACAACACATGGGTCGGGCCAAACTTGGGTGGAGAGGTGGATATCCCCGGAAGCGTGGCCCTGATGCGTTGGGAACTTAGCGGGTTGGGATTCGAACTTCTGACCTCTTGACAAGTCATGTGGTCCGGTTTTGCTGGGACAACCCGTCAGGGTTACAGCCGCCAATCTTTGATAGAAGTAATGAGGGATTAACAGCACAAAAGCCACTGTGTTATACAACCAGAGGTAGTTAAACATTTACCACAAATTTCTGATAAAACAGAAGCTATTACAGCACTCAAGATGACCATTGAGGTTGCATTTGTTAAAGATAAGGATGGACAACAACCAGATCAATAATGAAAAGCTATAGTTGGTATTTCACAAATGTATTTTACTGAGAAGTCAGAAGACTGCAGTGTCTGATCTGCTTGTAGTTAATATAATAAACACCTTACCCAAGCAAAAAAATTGAAGAACGAAAGGTCTAAAGCAAACTTGCACTGCACTGCCATGCACAAGGATGAATATCAAGAAAGGATCCCATGATTTCAAAGATAAAGTCAGAGATATGGTGAAATAGCTAATTCACCTTATCTAGTACAAAGATAAGGTGACTGGAGAATCAGCATAAGGAGTCATAGAATTATATATCAACAATAGGATATTAGGCAGCAGGTCATATAGGGGTTGATCATCACCGTCTAGAACAAAATGCAATTCCAATTCTATGCTGCCAGTTCCCGAGAACTGAAGAAGGTGAACATAATGCTTGATCGTAAACAACGGTACGAGCGTGGCGTGCAGAATGCATCATGTAGCTTACTGATGAATCAATACTCCTCCGGCGACAGCAGCGGTTCTACTTTCTCCCGTTACCCAGTCCTAGCTAAACGTGAAATATGAGGCTCAGACCAACAAAATTGCATAGCCCAGTATTTGAAATTTCCCGAACTAATAAATAATAGTCCTTTTAAAATATGGGGAAAAAAATATCTCATCTCAATGCAATGCAAGTGATTAAATTAAATAAAAACTTTTAAAATATAAGAGGTTGAGATACAAAGAATTCCATTCTTTGTAGCTATTCAACTAAATTTGAAGCCAACACAATTTGTAAGTCATAATCATATGCTTGCATTGACGCTCCACATATCATACAACTGCTGTAAAGGCAAGTCTTGAACGATAAATATCTATCATCTCAAACTTTGGAACAAAAATGGGGTGTTGAATGAAGAACAAACTGTCAATATTTGCTATGATATGTTTGCGTTCTTCAGAGATTTGCTGACTACAACACCAGCTGATGTTCTCATTTCGTGCATGCCAAGCTTAGCAGCACAAAGCTTATCAGTCTTGAGGTGGGGTTGGACTAATTCCCAGATCTTTTTCTTCTGAACCTGCAAGGCATATGCAATGGCCCTAATGGTGAGCCACAAAGGCTGAAAACAGATCACAGGGAGCAACAGTGCAAGAGCGACGATCAGTAGAATAATGAAACTCGATATTGATTTTCAGAATAAGAATGAAGGCTAAAATCTGGGCATTGATTTGGACCTCAAGATTATCAAACAGTTCTAGGGGTTCAGGTTTATCACCCAAAGCATAGTTCCTCTCATATTTTTCATATAACAACACACATTTAACAGATTGAGAGATAACTGATGGCTGATATCCATACTGAGCAATGAATACGAAGAAGACACACAAAGAACTGATTTTTCCATTCAAAACTCAGCCTTGAAATGCAAAGTTTCACCGAAGTTACTTGTTTCAGATGTCTTAGATGGAAAATGGAGACTTTGTGTTGTAAGCTATTGATGCAGTGACGAAAGAACAGCCAAAGCAACATGACAAAATGAACCAACTACAGTTCAAGTGACGAATTAAGAGATGAACTAACAAGACACTTGCCTGGTTAGGTGATGCAACATCGGGTAGGTTCTCTTTCTCTTCAACAGAACCAAACCACACTCTTTCACCTGGAACTGCACCATCAGGTGGTGAAAGAAGCTCCACATTCTCATGTGAGGCATCAGAAGCCGCCATCAGCATCCCGTTGGATTTTACACCACGCATGTTTCGAGGCTTTAGATTAGCAAGGACAATCACGCTCCTGTCCTGCACAAGAAAACAATTCCACTTTTGTCATTCTTATCTCATAATAGCAAAATCAAATCAATTTAGCAATGAACATTGTATTCCACTACAGTAATTCAAGTATTTAGGGAATCAGCAGAAGTGAAATCCTGTCTGTTCAAGAAAACCAAAATACGGTATACTCTTCAGTAAGAATCACAAAATGCAGTGAGCACGGGGAGAAGGCAAATAGGAAAACGAACCTGGAGAAGGTGAATAGGAATGTATTTGACAAGGCCGCTGCATATAATTCTAGGCTCTGGCTCGCCGACGTCCACCTCCTCCACGTACAGGGAATCTGCCTCCTCGTGCCTCCAGGCCTTGAGGATTTTCCCCACCTTAATGTCCAGAATGTTGGCTGCTTCTCTTATGCTATTATCATTCCCATCAGATGCTACTGTCGCCGGTGATGACACGCCAACATCCAGATCCTGCGCGCAATAAGACAAAAAAAACCTTCCACCAAATTTTAATTTTCTCGACATTTCAAGATTCCTAGCCTTGTTTCTGTATGAAATGGTAGGTCTTCGGTAATATCTGCATGCCCCGGCCGCCGCAACAACTGAGGAGCCGGTGGCGGGAAGGAATAGGCAGCTGCGTCGGTAATGGTATGGAAACGAAGGGAAAAACGGGGCACCGCCCTTGAAGAAGAAACGAGTAGTTGTGGAACCACCCGTGAGAACATTGGCAGCCGCCATGATTGCAATTTCGCTCTGCAAAAGCAACTCGCTGCTCTCTTTGTCGTCGGCCAGAAACCCGATATCCCCATTCTGATGGAATTTTATGTATTCTGTATTTATATTTTTGCCCCAAAGGTTGTTAAATATTCATAACTCTAATATAATTTTGCTTATAATTTTATGTATTCTGTATTTATATTTTCGCCAAAGCAATGCTCCCGTCCCCTCCCCTCCCCTCCCCTCCCTGCTTATAATTTTGCTTTTGGGGAAGGTTTTTTTTTTCTTTTTCTTTTTTTTTTTTAATTTTCACTGTAAAATAACACCGTTGAAAGAAAAAAAGAGAATTAAGTGAAATATAGGATGTGAAAAATGTTATAGAATGACTATTTAAGGGGAGTATTATGAATATATTAAAAATGTTTATCCTTATCCATAACCCCATAACTCCAAAACCTCATCCATTATATTAAAACATATTATATATTGTTGGGCCTAATATTAATTAGGCCCATATCCTTGTTTAATATTATATTGGGCTTAGCCCATTAGAGTTTAATAGTTTAGTAAAAATATGAATTGTGTGTAACTCTTTCTTTCAAGAAGAAAAATTAGAAGCTCCATCTCTCTCCTCGTCGGTGCTTCCTCTTCGCCGAACATATACACGGGAATAACTTTTTATATACTGTTTCGGCTGAGCTCGACAGTTGGGTTATCTCTTGGTGGTATTTTGATCTTGGTTGGAGGATTACTAAGGAAGGAAATTCAAATTCGGAGAAAGAAGCAAACTGCATAATATGGCACGCAGGGCAAAAGAAGTTCAGATGATGAAAAGAGATGAATTGCGACGACAAAGAGAAAGGTATGTTTAACAGAAACAAGAAAATGATCGTAAAGCTAGAAGGATAGAAAAATTAAGGGAAGATAGGCTGGTATTCTTTTTCACAAATTTTCCTAACTCATACAATTCAGCGGATATGCGGAAAGTATTCCAGCAATATGGAATTGCACTGAAACTTACATTCCTCAAAAACTTGACAAATCTGGGCGCCGTTTGGTTTTGCGACATTCAAAAATTCAAAATGTGATACCTCGGCTCTTCTTAATGGTATCTAGATTGGTAGATATTTGGTGAGAGTAAGCTATCCGCATTACTCTCGGGCAATGAAGAAGGATAAGAAAAAAGAACAGCATCATGAAGTGGTGCAAGGCTCAATTAAGCATGAAGAAGAAGAAACTTTCAGACCAACAAAAGATGAACTACGCGACAATATTTGAAGTTTTGAAGGAATGGATGTAAAACAAATAGAACCTATTATGAATTGACTTGGATATATGGATATTTCTATTGCGTCGGTTCAAGCACAAAATACTTACCTAGTATTGTTCCAAGATGGAGCCGCACAAAGAAGATTCTCAACTGAATATAATTCTGAACTTGCGCACATCATTAAACGGGCACGTTCATGGAAAGAAGAAGATAAAACAGTGGAAATTGAGAGGACTTGCTGGGTTATAGTCCATGGAGTTCCTATTACCTGCCAGGTAAATCATTTCTTTCGGTGGGCGCTGCGGAACATAGGTAAAACGCTCGTCGTGGATATGGAATAGGCGAGTAAGAATAATTTCAGAGCTGCAGGGTATTAGTTTGAACTTGGATCTCATGTCAGATTTCAGTGTGTTTGGCGGTGCTGGTTGGTAACCAGAAATACCAGCTCTATATTACAGAAGATGTTGAAGGTAGAGTCGCCGAGGAAAAGAAAATTCTGGCAGGGTAAGGCAGAAGCAATTCATTGTCATGCCCCGATACACTGACTGGACAGATGCATAGGGGAAGAATAGAAAAGCAAGCGAGTTAAAAGCGCAGAAAAAGGAGGTTGTCGGCTGGAGGCAGAAAAGTCAAAGTACGAGATAGTGGAGCAAAGAAAAATCTGGAAAGGGAAAATTTTGAAAAAAATTCCCTATACCGAGTGGGCCAATTTTGAAAAAATAAATCCCTATACTGAGTGGGCCAATATTACAGCAGATAGGAGGTCCCTCCTCCTCCTCACATATCCAAAAAGAAAAAAGTAATGGGCCCAGTAACTACAGGCAAGAAGATACACAAATTTTGAGTATTGCTAGCTCTTCGCAAAGCCATATAAGGTAGACAAAAATTATTCCAAGTGATCCAGCTGGCCAAATTATTGAAATACCTACTTCTGCTGAAACACAATCACAAGCTCGCATGCACAATGGAGAGAATACAAGAACAACTCAAATGAATGAAGTTCATACCAACATAGAGCAACGCTATCATGTGAACTGCAAGAATTACAATCTCAGAGACTAGGGAGTCCAGTAAATATAAATGGAAAAGCATGTCAGCTACTGAAATTCGGCCAACAATTAGGGATCAATATAACTGGAAGAGAAGCAGAGCTGCTAGCAAAGTTTACAGCAATGGAAGAAAGAGATTATACACAGTATATGCAACAGGTAGAAAACATACCTAAAGCAGCAAAAGATATGGAAATAATTCCAGCTACTCAAGGAGATGTATTGATTCCTTAATGCAGATATTATCTTACAATATTAGGGGGATGTGGAGGAGACACAAACAGGAACACATTAGGCAAAGGATTGGTAAACATAATGTCCAAATGATATGTTTACAGGAAACTAAGATGGAGTAAGTTAATATACAAGTAATGAAGCTTATGTGGGGATCTATGCAATGGGATATGCGATATCAATCATCAATAGGAAGTTAAGGAGGTATTTTATGCAGCTGGAATACTGAGTTTTTTTTACCTTCATCAGAAGATGGGAGATACCAGGCGTATTAGGAGTTGAAGGAATATGGAAAGATGGGGATCAAACAGCTTGTATACTCACAATCTATTCACCATCTCAATTTGAATTAAGAAAGCAGTTATGGGAGGCAATATTGAATAAACTGCAGATACTACAACTTTCACATTACTGCTTATTAGGTGACTTCAATTCATTCTTGGACCCTCGAGAAAAACTTGGTACTGGAAAAATTTTGATGAATGAAATCAAAGCCTTTGAGGATTTTATACATGAAGCCCAACTGATAGATTTACCACTCATGGGAAGCAAATTTACATGGTCAATTCCAGATGGAAGAATAGCTAGCAGAATGGACAGAATACTAGTGAATGAAGCATGGTTTCTCAAATGGCCATGATACAGCAACAAGCATTGCAAAAAATAGTTTCAGATCATTTCCCCCTTCTACTATCACCAATAGAGAAAAACTGGGGGCCAACCTTTTAAGGTGTTTGATATTTGGCTGGAGGATAGCAATTATACAGAATTAGTGAATACTGAATGGGAGAAGAATAGGTATCATGGGGACAATGGGTATGTTCTGAAGGAGAAACTCAAGTCATTAAAACAAAACTGAAAGATTTGAATAAAACAGTATTTGGCAATGCCAATCAGCAGATTAATCAGTATGCAGCAGAAATCGCACAGCTGGATAGCATACTCAATACCAGAATCCTATCAGATGATGAATCAGATCATAGGAAGGAAACATGGAGGAATTTGCAACATATAATTAAGAAGCAAACAACAATTGTGTTTCAAAAGTCCAGAAGTAAATGGTTAAAATTTGGGGATGCGAATTCACACTATTTTCATATGCCGCAAAAGGGCTCGAATACAAGGAATACATCAAAATGGTGAATGATAGATGAGGTAAACTAAGTAAAAGTTGTATTCAAGGAGTATTGTGAAGAAATATTTACAAAAAAAGAAGACTTTGGAAATATATCTATGGATTTTTCAAAAGGAGACTGCAATTATGGGAAACTAAAAACATATCATTTGGTGGACGGTTAGGTCTGATTAAATCAGTTCTTATTCACCTCCCAGTTTATTACATGTAAATGTTTATAGCACCTAAAGCTGTCATAAGGAAAGTTATACATCTACAACGGTAGTTTTTATAGGGAGGTCAAGAAGGGAGGAGAAAAATACCTTCGATAGCATGGGACAAAATTACACAGAAAAAAAACCATGGTGGATTAGGGGTTATTGAGATGGGAGCATTTAATGAAGCTCTCTTCCTCAAATGGGGATGGAAAATTCTAGGAGATGGACAAAATAGTTGGCATAATCTACTGAATTACAAATATGGGACTGTGCCTAGATGTATTTACTTTGAAGATCAATGTGGCATACAAGAAGATAAAGCATCCTGGTGATGGAAAACTACTGAAATTCATCAGATTGGAGGAGTGATTTTTAAGCAATGTGGTAAGAAATGTTGGGAATGAAGAAGATACATGATTTTGGACAGATAAGTGGATGAGCCACAATAGACTTTGTGAAAAATATGCAGGACTCTATGATATCGTAGAAGAAAAAATGCATACAATAGCATCTAAGGTACGCTATGATGGAGTTACATGCATATGGATATGGTCATGGAGAAGACCTCTGTTTGTCTCCGAAGAAGAATCACTAATAATACTACAACAGGAAATATCTGAATTCATACCAGTGCAGCAATCAGATTCGTGGATGTGGAATAATGAGGGAGGGGTGTAATACACAATAAAAAATGCTTATCAGCAGGTTAGACAAAGCAAAGGAGTACCTACACAGCAAAATCCGGTATTGAACTCTTTGTGGTAGGATAATATACCGTTGAAAATTTGTGCTTTCAATTGGCGAATGCTTTTGAATGGAATCCCAACACTTGAAAGCCTACAGAAACGAAATGTTATTACTCAGAATCTGAATTGTAAGCTATGCGGCTCGGACCTAGAAACCACAGAGCATTTATTTGCACGATGTAGGTGGATTCACTCACTTTGGGGGTTGATATATCAATGGCTTCATTTGGTGGTAGTGCTTCACTCCAATCCTCAGAAAAATTATGCAGTATATATGGGACTCGCACGAAGACGAACACAGAACAAATACTAGCGACTTCTCTGGATGATGGCAAACTGACAAATTTGGAACTACAGAAACAAGATAATCTTCCACCTTGAAAGTAAGACACAACAGAAAATTGTGGAATCGCTACAAGTACAAAGTTGGGAGATGATTAGAGTGAGAAGATTCTCAAACAGATACAGTCTCGCCGACTGAAAGAGATGGCCTTTGGATGTGATGAATGGATAAATGGATTATTTTGTATTGGGCCAGTGTACAATAATGGTCACAAATGGCCCATTATGTACTAATGGTATATATTCCATAAATTCATTCTAAATAAAAGTTTATTTAAATAAAAAAAGAAGAAGAAAACATACAACTTTTCTCTCATTTCTTTGTTTGCGGTTTTGTCTTCTTTATGGGTTCTTCATCAAAATACCAAAACCACCATGGCTTCAATAAGCTCTTCATGGTATCAAAGCAGGAACAAGGCTTAACCGCCTGAATTTCCTTGCTGAATTTACGAGACTGGTTTTTGATTTTGTTGCCTGTATTGTCTCTTTGATCTTTGTTTTTCTCGATTTTTTGTTGTTTTCTTTTCCATTTCTCGATTTTTTTTGTTTATTTTTTTCATAGATCTGCGGCCACCTTCTTTTATTTATGTTATCTTTTTGGGGTTTTTTCTTCTTTTTTTTTTCCGGTTTTCATCATCTTTTTTTCACAGATCTGGATAGACATGGTTTTATTCTCATGTTTTACTGCAAATTCAGCCATATGAACTCAGGTCCGGTCATGTGTGACCGTCACGCACCACTGTCGTTATCAGATTCTGGGACACCGTGTTGCTAGAATCATGAAGAACTTCTTTGTTGCCGCCGTGGCAGATTTTAGATTTGGACCATTTCTGATTTCGGGAAGCAGGAGACGTGCAAAGCGTTCGCAGAAGAAAATTTGGCTCTTATTTTTTTTTTGTCTTTGTTTGGATATTGTAATTTTAATTTTGTTTTGAAAAATAAAGTTGGGACGGTATTGTGGCTTTGACAAAAAAAGGATTGAAAAAAAAGGATTGAAGTCCTGGGCAGTTCACTGCAGGCCCAGTATGTAACTGCTGGGTCGTAGGTCCGATTCTATTGTTCAATTTTCACGTGGGCAATAATGTTCAAATTGTGGGGGGGGTGTTGGGCCTAATATTAATTAGTCTCATATCCTTGTTTAATATTATACTGGGCTTAACTCATTAGGCAAAGGGTTACAGCCAAACCTATGGCATTGATTATGATGAGACATTTACACCGGTGGCCAAAATGAACACTGCAAGGACTGTAGTCTCCATAGCAACAAATAAATGATGGAATATGTATCACCTTGATGTAAAGAATGCATTTCTTTATAGTGACTTACTAGAGGAGGTTAACATGGAGATCCCTCCGAAATTTGGCACTAATCAGACAGTGAGGAAAGTTTGCACGCTCAAACAAAACCCTATATGGCTTGAAACAATCCCCGAGTGCTTGATTTGACAGAATCAAGAAGGCAATGGTGAGTATGGGCTATCAGTAAACCAATGCCGATCATATTAACTTTCTGAGACATATTGTAGATCATATCACGATGTTAGCTATTTATATGGATGATATGATTATTACAGGATATGATGAGAGGAGATAGTAGAGCTGAAGGTGAAACTGGGCAAAGAGTTAGAGGTAAAAGATTTAGGACAAATTAAATACTTTCGAAGTAGCTTGAACACCGGAGGGGATAATGTTGTCCCAAAGGAAGTATGTCTTGGATTTGCTCACGGAGACATGATGCTAGGTTGCAAGCCTCCCAGGGTCCCTATTGAGCAGAAGGTGAATCTGAGTGTTGATGTTGGTGAGTCGGTGGATAGAAAGAGGTATCAAAGATTAGTTGGATGACTGATATACCTGAGTCACACCCGACCTAGCATTTCATTTGCCGTTAGTGTGGTGAGTAGGTATATTCATGACCTGAGAAAGGGACACATGGATTAAGTGTACATGATCTTGAGATACTTAGAGAGTGTTCCGGGAAATGGGACTGATTGTTTGCAAGAAAGGGCATATAACCATTGAGGGATATTGTGATTCAGATTGGGTTAACTGTGTTGATGACAGAATGTTCACATTTGGATACTTCATGTTTGTAGGTGGTAATCTGGTCTTTTGGATGAGTAAAAAGCACTCAATTATTGTCCGTTCTGGACCTGAGTGTTGTTGAGATGGTGTGGTTGAGGTCCTTTTTTATCAAGTTGAAGATAGATAATGGAGCACAGATGCAGTTATGGTGTGAAAACATGTCATCTATCAGTATTGCCAATAACGCAGTCTAACATGATAGAATCAAGCATGTGGAGATTCACAGATTTTTCATCAAAGAGAAGCTTACCAGTGGGCTTCTAGAGCTAAGGCATGTGGCTATTAAAGAATAGACTACTGGCTATCTCACCAAGAGCCTTAATGCGATAGATTTGGATAGACTTGTAATAAGATGAGTTTGATCGATATCTTAATCCCATCTTGAGAAGGAGTGTTAGTTTATTTGTGTTATTATGGACTTTGGCCACTTCGGGATCCAAGTATATATATTGCACTAAAACCCTAATGATAATTAAGTTCCCATTTTCAAGTGTTCTCCACAAGTTACTTATCAATTTATAAACCTTCTAAATACAAACAACATAAAGCTAGCACAAATCAGTTGTAGTTTTTACAGATCAATAAGTAAGAGATAGAGGTGATAGATTGTTCATTATCCTGACCCACCCACCCAATAGAACTCTATGGACCTAGCTAGGAAAAAATTAAAAGACCACCAATGAATTGACACACTAATGCAGTTCAATAATGCAATTTTAGAATATTTACGTACTAAAGATATCAGAAAGAAGTATACCAGTTATATTGTCCGGCAGCTTAAAGGAGAAGATGCACTTGATTTACGATACCCTGTAAATCATATATTATCTAATCAGCACAAACAAACAAAACTTTCAGTAATCACTTCAATGTTTAAATACTAATGTCTAGGCCATCACTAAGAAGTACACAACCGATCCCTCTGTATGAAGTACAAATCAGTTGGAACTTTAGATTTATGTGCACAAATCAGTCAATTGTACAAGAAGACTTAATGGGAACACTACATTTCACAGACCGCAAGATGATCTTTTGCAGGCGAGTCGAGTCATTCCTCTTCAAGGCACATTAAATCTCTCATCCCACACAAGAACAAGGGCCTCCTTCGATTTTCCTTGACAGATCCTGTAAAGGAACAAAGAAGACTAAGCTAATCAACATTTTATATTTCTCTATACCAATACACATTAAGTTACATGACCTCTTGGCGAAGTTTAACAAATAATCAAGTCATTCCTTTCCTAAAGTAAACTTAGGTACAAGCTACAAGATGATCAAATATTTAAATGTGGCCAATGAAGATGTTTGAGGCCCAAGATGCATTTGGAAGGTAGCATGGCTAATCCAAAAGAGTCCTAATCCCTGAAGGAGTCCTAACCTTGGAGGGAGTCCTAGCTCAACAAAGAGTTTTAACTCAACAAGGAAGACTAATCGAACAAGGAGTCCTATTCAAATAAAGAGTCTTAGATGAATAAGGAGTCTGAGCATGATATATGGGCCGAACACAAGGATGAGAGCTATGATGTTCAAGGAAACCTTAAATGGATTGATCCATGAGATGTGAGTTGCATCCACTACATTTGACACATTTGAGCCCCATGCCCAAATGAGATAAATGGGCCCCATGGCCCATCAAAATCCATAAACATGATTCAAATATGATCCCATTAAGAGGGGCCACAACTCCCCATGGCCCACTTGAAATGGGCCGACCAATCAACGTTGTCCAATGCACGGCCCACGATCGATGACCCGACAAAAATGAAAATCATGACTTGGTCAATGATGAGACAAGATCAAAGTGGATAAGGAAAATTCATTCTCCAATATTATCCAAAAGATCTTTTTCCTTATCCAAATCTTTAGATTAGGTTGTTAATTAGCACTTATTTAGACTAGCTATTTTCCTATCCAAATTAGATTTTTTTTCCTATTAATTAGGACACGTTTTTAAGGAAGTTTAAGAGTCTAAAAGTCGTGCCCCTACCTCTATTTAAAGGGAACAACTCTCTCATTGTAATACACAATTGATTTTTTGAGTTTATGAGAGTTTGTATTTTTTGTTTGTTTTAAACCTTCATCGATTTATTTTTTATTTTTTGAGTTAAGTGGCATCGTGTTTTGGGACTTATCATTCAATTCTTGATTGGTAATTCAATACCTTCAGGGGATTGTTTGTGGCGTTTTTTATTCTTACAAAAATTGTGACTTTCGTTGTTTGAAAACAAGTCTTTTCAGGCGTAAGAAACAACAAAATCGTCTCTCTACTTTTCTTCAAAGTATTAATTAGGTTGTAAGGATTCATATCATTTACCTCAAAAATATAGTCTAGAGGTCATAAGGTGTACTCAAACTTACAATGTAGGTAGAGGCGGAGTAAGGGAGAATAAGGGGGGCTTTGGTCCCACCAAGATTTAAAAAAATAAAATCTTACAGGTAATTTTTTTTTACTTTGGTCCCCCTTAAGATATTGTAATTATATTTGGCAACCAAAATTAATAGTTGATTGTTTAGCTCAGTTGGTAGAACTAATAGAATTTTTCTGTTATGGCCAAGGGTTCGAATCCCTTGAAGTATTTATCCATTTTCTTTAAGAATAAAAAACAACAACAAGGAGACATTAATGGATTTGAATCCTAGTTAGATCATTGAAAATTTCTTGATCAAACCACTATGCCATAGAGAGATTTGTAATTAATATTGATTATGATAAACTGTTATCTATATTAATTTCAGATGGTCTTTAATATATTTTTTTTATATTTCTTTAATATAATTATTTTTTATAGTTGAATTTTTTTATCTAGATTGTTAGTCAACCAACTTTCAAAATTTTGAATTTATTTTTGTTATAAAAAAATACCTGACTATTGATACGAAATTGTGGAGACAACAATCATTACAATTATTGTCTAAATAAACATCTTAATAAAAATATTGTTGAAACAATATTTTTTTTATCAAAAAATATATTTAAAATAATAGTTATTATGGAATTCAAGTTTAAGAGACAGCACGTGAAGGTCAATGCACTCATCTATGTAAATGTTATTAAGGAATAGTGCCCAATGGGAAACAATGTAATTACTATTTAGACTATACGGTATGGCCTCCGCGTTTTCTCTTCTTACATGCTAAATGCATTCTACCGACAACCCCTCTCCCTGGCACAACACAACCCCAGGGAGGTAGCCACTAAGCTACCCCTCTGAAAATTGAACCGATACCCGATCACCTACAGTACAACCCCACACATGACTTGGTACACTCCATCAAGGCAACTTAGGAAGATGAGAAAAGCAACAATAAAGGCCAGAAAGATGCCGGTATACAACCCTATGTCCTTTTACCAACAAATTCCTAGCTATAAAGAAACTTGTTAGGAAAAATCCTCGTTCAGTGTTCGAGCGAATAGGGAATCAAAACCCCCCACTCAAACATCTTGAAGTTAGAAACCACACATTATCCATATACATCACAAACTTCTCGCTGCACTGTGACCCATTAGAGTTGAAGGAAATTTCGAACAGGCACGACAGGGTAAAAGACTTCAAAATTGCTAGGAAGCTATCCTGCGAGGGACTACCCTTTGGTTTTGTCATCTTTGAAGACCAGGATACATCTATACTCATCACAAAACTAAA
>JAOWBN010198841.1:0-14956 GCA_028565015.1 Pinguicula moranensis | reverse complement strand
ATTACTGCCTCTGTTATTTCTTCTTCAGAGAACCTCTCTAGCAGTAATTGATTTTCAGAGCTTGATATCCTTGCAGTGTGTATAAAGTCCATTGGGATATTCCCTTGGTCAGAATCCACTGTGAATAAATTCTGGAAGTAGCTTCTGAATTCATCCTTAACCCTTTGAACATCATCAGTCCACTGTCCTTCAATCTCCAATCCATGGATTTCGGATCTCCTCTTGTTCCTATTTACACAAGCATGAAAATATTTGGAGTTTGTGTCCCCTAACTCCAACCATTTATTCCTGGACTGCTGGTGCACCATAGAGGACTGCTGCTTCAGTGCCATCTGCAGTTCGGACCATAATTCTTTTCTTGTCTCTGCTTCTGCTGCAGTTAATGTTCTAGTGATTAATATTGAATCCAATGCTGAGATAGTAGTTGATATCTGCTGAATCTTCACTGTAACGTTGCCAAAGACCTCTCTATTCCAAGTTTTTATCTTTTGTTTCAAGGTCTTCAGCTTTTCTTTCAGTATAAAACCTTTTGTTCCTGAAAAATTCATAAGATTCCATTCTGCTGTGACTAGTTGTGAGAGACTCTTTTCTTCTAGCCAAATATCATAGACTTTAAATGGGATAGGGCCCCAATTCTTTTGTAGCTCTGAGAACAAGATAGGGCAGTGGTCTGAAACTGTTTTATTAAGGGCTTGCTGCTGCATATTCTGCCATCTTTGTGACCAAGCATCATTTATGAATATTCTGTCTAATCTGCTCCCTACCCGTGCATCAGGTGTGGACCATGTGAATCTGTGTCCTAAGAGTGGAAGATCCAGGAGCTGAGCTTCTTCTGCAAAGGTAGCAAATTCTAGGATTTCATTATCAGGCACCACTGCTGATCCCATCTTCTCTTCCTGGCTAAGGACCGAGTTAAAGTCACCCATCAAGCAGTAGTACACAGGATTTGTAGCCTGTATTTTGGTCAAGAGTGCATTCCAAAGTTGCCTTCTAAGTTCTAGAGGACATGGGGAGTACACACAAATAATGCAGGCTGTTTGGCCTTCTCTTAGCCACTCCCCTTCAATTCCCAACGCCCCAGGAACTTCCCAACTTCTGTGGCATGTAAAACTGTCTGTTTTCCAGCTGCAGAGTATTCCCCCTGAGTTTCCAATAGATGATTGGAACCTCATGTCCCAGCTAGTTGTACCCCATATATTTGCCATAACACGATTATTTATATCCTCCATCTTGGTCTCTTGAATATTTATCAGATCTAGTTTGTGTCTGATAATCCTTTTGTGAATGTCATCTTGTTTATATTTCATTCCCAACCCTCTGATGTTATAGGACATCAGCTGCATTAAACTGCCTGTGTATCTTCTGGACCATTTTTTGAGGTAGTTCCTGTCTCTGGGTGCTCATTTAGCTTTAGAGCTTGATCCCTTGCTTCTATATCCGAGAATTTTTGCATGAGTTGCAATTCATATCCATTAACTTTTATTCCAAGTTCTCTTCCAAACTGAAGCAGTTCATAGGCTTTCCCATTTATATTCACTAGAGGTCCAGATGTTGGTTTTTCTTCTAGTGAAATGCTTCTTTTAATTGCTGCAACCTTTTCTTTTATCTCCATTCTTCGTGCCCTGAACTCCTGGCTTTTTGTTATACCTCTGATTGCTTGGACTTCACCAGCATCATAAGGAGCTTCCACAGTTTCTACATTTCCTTGGCCCACCTCATTACCTATACTAGGGTTGCTAGAAGTACTTGCCTCACCTATGGCAGTTGGTCTTAGACCCAATGGACCCGTTGGTATACTACTTTTTTCTGTCAACTTTCCTCCAACAGATTCCTTAAATTCGAGTTCATTCACCTCTTTGTTTTTTTGTCTTTCCACTTTGAATTCTCCCATGCTTTGTGTCTTTCTTCTCCATCCCATCACTGTTTTTTTCTTTGTCATAAGTCCTGTTGCACTTGAGATCTTTTTGTAAATAGGCCTGTTAACCCAATCAATGTATCGTGGGACTTTATGAACATTTCTAGAGTTTGCTTCCTGTTTTCCACCAGCCTGATTCGCAGTCATCCTCTGATTATCTACCTCCTCTGCTTCTGTTATTAGAATTTGATATTGTCTTCCCCACACTTTGATTTCTGTATGACTGTTAATCCTCTTCTCCATCCAAGTTCTGATCTTCACCCTTGCAGTTCTTAGATTTAATGGCGACCCTTGCTCAGTGTCCACACTAAGGAGCTTTCCCAGTTTTCTTGTGACCCATCGGAAGAAACGAACTCCTTGGCAGGTGATAGGTACACCTTCAATAGATACCCAGCAATTTCTTTCTGTGGGGATCGGCTCATCTCCAGTATGCCATGGTCGTACCTTTTGCACATATCTCGCTATACTTGGGGAATAATCCGTAAGGAATTTCTGTTGCCAGGATTCTTTTTCAAATACAATTAGGTAACGATCCTTGCTGGGTAGTGCTCCAATAGTATTGACTTTGAAGCCGAGATCCTGCAGCATATTTTCCAGGCCCTGAATCTCCATTGTTTCGTGTAACTCTACTACTGCTGCACAATTAAGCCATTTATACTCTTCTTTCATTGGAGTGAAAGAGTCACCCAGTTCCTCTTCTTTCTTCGGAGTAGGAGCATTGTCCTTCCTGGTAATCCCCTTCTTATCAGCAGGTAGCCTGGCATGTCTAGGATAGTTTATCCTGAGTTTGTAGTTGTTTACCCATATTCCTGCTAACAGTTCGTCTCTGTTACACTTTGCCAAGTTGAAGGTGACAAATCCATATCGTTTCCCATTTACATCCCGATTTGGAGGGATGTACACATCTTTGCATATTCCATAGCTTTTGAAGATCCTGTGCATATCCTTGGCGTTATACTCATTTGGAAAATTCGTGAAGAAGAAAACTACTGAATTCTCTTTTAGTTGCTGTATCCTCTGTGTTTTCATTTCTTCACGCTTTTTTCCCCAGATCCATTCTTCTCTTCTTCTTCTAAGTTCACTTCTTCTCAACCTTTGTTCATCTTTTGCTCTTCGGGCCATATATACTATTCTCTTGCTGTCTTCAGCAACCCAGGTGGAAGAACCCAGATGCAGAGCGCATCCACGTAGTGTACATAAAGCAGTTCCAGAGGAGATATCCAAGTAAGAAATATCCAGCAAGAAGGTGTTTCGCTGTTTTCACCTATCGGCAAGTAACAGTATTTTCTTACCAATCGTTGAAGAGGATGAAGCTAGCTTGTCACGGTTAGCCCTACCGGTGAGCGCACCCGCCCGGTATGAAAAAGGCCTAACATTGTGAATGCTCAAGACATGATTTTCAGTGAGTCTGAGCTGCCGGAGTTGTGTTTCACGGCGAAATGCTACAGTGCAATTTTCGAAATGCTACAGTAGATCGAAATGCTACAGTAGAGAGAAATTAACGTATTGTATGACAAGGACAACAATTCTTCCATCCTTATACCTAAAGAAAGAAACTTTCACTGAAACACCACTCACCTGCTATCCAAAGAGCTGGGGATTAAAGGATTCGACTTTGAAGCTTGAAGAACCTCATCCAACTTTTCGTTTCCCTAATAAAACGCTCTAGGGTTTTTGATTTTGGCGGACATTCCTGATATTTTTCTTCCCGCTCCGGCAATTTTTGTTCCGAATCGATTTGCATAAAAAAAAAATAAAGAATTGTAGTTTGATCAAATATAATTTTAAATTAGACCAATTTTTCCGAATCACTTTTAGAAAATTATTCATCTAACAAATCAAATATCTAATATATATTATATACACAATTGCAATAATCAACGTGCATAGACTTTTAATTTATGATTCGAGAACATCACTTGATAATAAACAAAAAAAATATTGATTGGATAAGGAATCAAAACGTTTTGCTGTCAGACCTCATCATTTCAATTCGCACACACACACAAAAAAATTCTGAAGATATCGAATAAAAAATTATCAGATCTAATTTGATGGTAAGATCTAATTTTGCCCATCGAAAATTATAATGTGAGCGGACGGAATTGAAATATAGGGTTTTTGATTCATTTGATTGTGCTTGTTGGAGAGGATTCACAAACACACAAATAATACAACAAATAAAGTAAACCAGAATTACCTCACATGATTGTCTTGCAAGATCTTCAAGATCTTCAAAAGCTTCAAAGCCAAGGATCTCACAATCGTACGAATCTTCCTCTTCGGAAGGAAACCAGCCAGGCTAAATGATTTCTTAGATTCGACAACCGTGTGACCTTGGAGGTATTTATTTAACTTAACCCATAAATAGGCAGGCCCTCTACCACATAACTTTCTAGCCATAGGTATGTGATATTGAATTTGGCTCAATTCAATTCAATCTCACAAGCTCATATCATTGATCAGTTCAATTAAGTGGAAGCCATTTAAAACTTATTTTATTTTGACTCCAAAATAATTTAAAACAAAACAAGCTTTAAAATAAATTTTTTATAAAAATAACTTTAAACAAAATTATTTTCCATAACAAGTTACATAAACTAAACTAATAACAATTTTTCTTTGGAAAATTCCCACTAAAATTTGTCTAACTTTGGGTGCGGGCAAGTGTGTGAGTGACTAAAATAATAAAACATGTTTCTTCCTCTTGTTTTAATCATGAAAATTAAAAATAAGTTTTGGAGGTAGTTTTTTTTATTGACAATCAAAAGTAATAGCTAGTTGTATGTGTAATCGCTATATTTTGATGGATTAAAAGTTATCTGAAAGATTTAATAGATAAAACATATGTATATGTGTTCGGGATATCGAAAATAAAAAATCAAACTCATATTCAAGTGTCAATGATAATGTTGAAGAAGGAGAAGTGTAGGATTTGAGTTGTAATCTAATAGAACTCCTAACACCATATTAACATGTAAAACATGTCATATTGAAGAAGGAGAAGTGTAGGATTTGAGTTGTATACTAATAGAACTCCTAACACCACATTAACATGTAAAACATGCCATATTGAAGTAGATGTGTATGATTTGAGTTGTATATTGATTTGTATAGAATTGTTAAAATGTAAGTCTATATATATATATATATGTGAAGATAATGAGACCTCTGAATCATTGAAGATCAGAATTTGTTTGCTTAGATTGTGATTTTCTCTCAACATTTTTCTACAAGCTTTGCTACGTTTTCACGCGCTTTGATGGAATATGTTGAAATCTCGAGCTGAGAGAATCCGGTCACAATTTGGATTCTGTCTCGCGGTGTCTTGTTGTAGGAGACGATATATTTTTTTAATAAAATTATTTAACTCACCTAAAAAAAATCTTTAAAATTATAATTGAAATTTGTAGAAATTCTTAACGACGAGATTTTGTAAGGATGCGTTTGGTAGATAAATAATTGGGTGATAATTGCATGATTTCATGTGGCCCTGGGCAGCAGGCGCAGAATTTTCGCGCCCGCCCGCGCTCGCATCCGCCAATTCCGCATTCACGTGGAATACGGTGCAGATGCGAATGAAAAATTGTATTCCGCAAAGTTATGAGGGGAAATGCAGATAGGAGATTTTTTGGTTTGCGGAATCCGCATCCGCCCGCATAAGTTTATTTTCATATATTTATTTTTATTTAAATAAAAAATATATGCGGGCAGATTCCGCAGGGTTCCACATCCGCCCGCCCGTAATTTTTATTTATTTATTTATTTATTTTTATAAGCATATATAATTACGCGGAATTCGCGGATTCCGCATAAGTCTCGCCCGCAAAATTACGTAGAATCTGCATCCACCCGCCCGCAAAATTAGGCAGAATTTGCGAATTCTGCATCTGCCCTTGAAATTACGCGGAGCGGGCAGATGCGGAATACTGTTCATCGCGGGCGGATGCAGAATATTGTTCATCACGGGCGGATGCGGAACCGAAAAATTGGTTCCGCAACCTTTGCGGGCGGAATGCAAAATGGGCAGTTCTGGTTCCGCCCACTCCGCTGCCCAGGGCTAATTTCGCGAGTTATTCACATACACATATTGTTTAGTATACGCGCAATTACGAGTACGGTTTTTTTTTTGATAAGCCAAATATTTTATTTAAATGGTAAAAAGTATTTACAAAAGAAAAAACAAAGAAACCCAACAAATATATACAAGCATATCATCTCGGTGACAATGAGTATGTAATGATGGAGTCAGCGTGTGATCCCTTGATCGTGAACTGTTATATCCTACCCTTCCATCTTACCCTTTCATTATAGCTAAGAGTGATTAGGGTTATGACTCCCCTAACGTCATGAATGCACAAGCATGTCGGCATTGAGTTCATCGCCTTCACCCGCTTTTCACCAAGTCTGGATGTCATGACTATCAACTTATCGATATCCCCTTTTATAGGAATATCGGTACATAGCTCGGTTCAACTTGGTTAGCTATCCCTGTATTGTAAAGAGAATGTATCAGGTTGAGCTAGGATATACATGTTCACTTTCGAGGCACCATTCGGCCTCCTTCACCACCTATTCTCAATGCCTTCCTTGTATCAAATATTTAAGCCTTGTCTTTGATGATCTTCTCTGCTCCCTATGTTGCATCTTTCAGTAGTCTGCATTCGTCTTTGCTGCTTATTTGCCTCTGCCAAGTTTTCAACTATTCTGGATCACCAATCTCGTTGATCGGGCAGCAGCTCAGGATCATGTTTTCATTGAGCATCACAGATCAACCGCAAGTCTAAAGTCTTGTGTACAGCTTCGTGGCCTCCAAGCACTTTGCTATAGCAGAAAAGAACTCTTGTGTGCTTTGCTAATAATGACAGTCCATCCGCCTATGCTTCCTTTTCCCATCAAACAGTAATCTCTTTCATAATCATGGATCTGCCATCTATGCATCTGATGTATCTCCATCTCATTGAAGGATCAGAAAGAAAGACTCGGAGGATGAGCTTCCAGTTTCATTACGGCATCAGGTATTAGTGTTAGTGATAGGGGCAAAGGATAGAGGGAGATTTGTGTTGTCCTTTGCATCCCTTCCCTTGCCTCCGACAAATGCACCCTCTGCCTTTAATATATCAATTCATGAGTTGCCTGCGTTCCAGTTCAACCACTACTAAATTTTGTACGAGAGGGAGTTCCCCAGCGTGAGGCTGCCTGGGGAGAAGGGGAATTATGGGTACGGTTGAGTTATCCCCCAACCTGGATAACTGCATGGTAACTCCGAAAAAGTTATCACCCCAATTTTGGGCAGATTGTGTTATTATGCTTTTGATCCGTTTCAAAAATACAAACTACTCTCGTATTTTACGTCATATTTACAATTTATACCACACTTTAAATATTAAATTTCCAACCCCAATAGCTCACATTTTCTTCTCCACAGTTGCATAAATGTGGTCCGAGATCTACCCGCCCCAGTTGACTTTTTGGCCAAGACCATAGGGTTTGGTTTTTAGTCCGTGCATTCAAAGTAATATTACCATTCACAATCCTAATCTCTCATATTTCCTTCTCCGCAGTCTGACAAACATGGTTCGAGATATGCCCGTCCCGACCGACTTTCCATCCAAGGCACAAGCTTTCTGGCTTAGACCATAGGGTTTAGTTTTTCATCCATGTGTTCACCGTAATACTACCATTCACGACCAATTCGAGGTGTTCTCCAACAAATACGTGTAAACCCTAACCTCACTTCGAATTGAGTTGTTTTCTATTTTTATCTGTTTACTTTACATGCACAATGAAGTTTTTTTTGGATTAAATTGCTCTGCTATTCTGTTTTGTTAGGACTAAATTGCTCTGTTTCTTATTTTTACGGTATTATTTCATTGTGTGTGCATGTTGCAAAGGATCCCCGTAAAATGCATGGTGGTTTTAAGGCTTCATTTTGCTATTCATTTTTTCTGTTTGTTGTTCATGTTTATTTTATTGATGTTTTGCTTCAGTTTAATGGTTTTATATATGTTTTCCTACGTTATAAACATTTTTTTTATAGATCATTACTGATTTTATGCTTGGTCGGTATGCTGTAATTGATTTCATCAATGTTTGTGCACGATGTACGCATTTATATACACTCTTGTGTTGTTATATTGATATTTATATACCACGACAAACAGTTCAATATGTGATGCATTTAATGGATAATACAATATTCTTGATATACACACAATTGTTTGTGAGTATTATGTCTATTCTTATCGCCTTTGAGAAGCAAGAGGAATATGAAAGGGACGAAAGGAAACATAAGTGAAGTGCTCCACTGAAGTACCTAATCCTAGACTAGATTTCAGAACAAATGACCTTCTTGGAGAAATTAATGAAAGAGACCCACTAACAATGTTTTAACAATCTCAGGATGTCCAATGCAGCATTCATCAAACTTTTGCGAGTTAATAGTGTCTTGAAGGATGATCAGTACGTGTCAGTTATTGAGAAGATTATTATCTTTCTTTGCACATTAGCACACCACCAAAAGAATAAAATCCTACATAAAAATTTTCAAATGAATGACCTGACCATCAGTGCCTCCTTCCAAGAAGTACTCGAGGCTGTGCTGAAACTGAACTCCCAATTTCTCGCCACCCCTAATCCTATTGATAGCGCTTGCAATGACAGAAGATAGACCTTTTTTCATGTGCATATTCAATATTCAAATAGAAATTTTTTGCTAACATTCATGATGTACTCATGGGAGGGATGCTTGGGGGCACTCGATGGAACTTACATACCGGTGCATGCATCAACTAATGACCACCAGCGCTACAGGACAAGGAAAGGACATTTGGCAACTAATATCTTTCAAGTTTGTGACATTCAAGGCAGATTTGTATATATACTTGCTGGTTGGAAGGGCTTCGTTGCACATGCACGCATGTTGGAGGATGTAGTCACTCGATGGTCAGGGTTGAAGGTCCAACAAGGTATGTGTACAATATTTGGTAAGTACCTTTTTTGGTGGCGTGCAAGGCAATAAGTTAATTTTGGTTGTGTTACAGGTTGTTATTGCTTGGGCGACGGGGGATACATGAACTGTGAAGACTTCCTCGCACCCTATAGGTCCACAAGGTACCATCTTAAGGAATGAGGTTCTAGAATAGGATACTATAGAATCTACAAGAGATCTTCAATATGCGTCATGCTTCAGCACGAAACATCATTGAGAGGGCTTTTGGGATTTTGAAGAAGTGCTTTGCGGTGTTAAAGAGCCTTACCTTTTACCCCTTTGATACACAAATTAATATTATTCTATAGTATGCATTGCTTCATAATTTTATTATGAATGTAACACCTACTGATCCATTGTTGGTTGTCGGTACTCCGGTTGAGGAAGGGAATGCTGACACGATGAAGGACATTGAATAGCACATTTAGTCTATTCAATCCACACCGGCATGGACTAAGAAGCGGGATGAGTTAGCAAACGAATTGTGGGCAGCATTCAGCTGCAAATTCCAACATAGACCGAGCCCACTGGAACAAAATAATAGTTGTTTGTGTTGATTTATTTGTAGTATTGATTGACATGTATCTGTTATTAGTGACAATCATAGTTGTTTGTGTTGATTCACTTGCAGTGTTATACGTGGATATAAGTATGATATGGAATTGTGAGGATTGAGATTTGAATGTCACCTTGTTGAGTTTGTTTCTAAGGAATATAAGTATCATGATATTTTTTTTGCTTTCTTATGTTGTTCATCATGTAGGGCTTCTAAATATGGATCAAGAAGACAACCATGATTGTCTTATCCTGGATGGAGCTGTGGAGGACCACCAAGACACTCCTTGGCTGGCAAGGTTCAAGCAGAGGGTTAGTAAGAAATGGTTCAAGTTCGCAGCTACTCCCCACAAGCGATCTCCTTCGAAGCAATCAAACAAGCGAATCAAAAAAGATAGAACAATGGTGTGGGCATTGAAGGAGCTTGCTTTAAAAGGTTATAAGGTTGGCCAAGGGTGGAAGAGGGAAGTGCAAAAAAAGTATGCTGCTAGAATTAGACAACTAGCGCTAGGCAATAGGATTGTGGCAAAAAATATTGAGAACAAGATGCACAACTGGGGCAAAGATTGATGCATACTTCATGAGTTTGCAAAACTAAGTGGAACTTCAATTGATCAAGACACATATACAATTGTGGTTGACAATGTGGAGATGTGGAATTAGTTTACCCAGGTTTGCCTGTTTTCATGCATTTTTGTACATGAATTTATGTATGTGCTAATACACTTAGTGGAATTCAAGAGCATTATGGGAAAATTATTTCCCCACTATGAGACTTGGTGTGATTTCCTTGGTCTGTACCGAGAACATGGTACATGTGCTAGGGATCACATCGATGCTGAAAAAGACCGTTATGAGGCCCTAAACCCCGATATTGAACTTGATATGGTGGACGCTTATATGTCTGGTGATAACAAGGGAGGAGGTGGTGATCCTTCCCAGTAGAAGGAAACGGTTTCACGTGAAAAGGAATTTTCAATCATGGACGTTGAAACGAGTACAAGTCATAGCAAGAGGCAGATCACTACCACAAGCTAGTCAAGCTTCTACATTAAGGTCAGGCATACACTTGAACATGTTGATGTTGTGTTCGCCATAGCGGAGAAACTTTTCTTGCCGCAAGAAGATAAACTAAAGGAAGAGTAAAACAATGCACAAGACCACTAGGCTACTCAAAGTTCTTGCTGAGTTCGACACATTGAACTTTGAGAACAAGGCATACCTCATAGATCACCTTGTAATGAATGATGGGCAATATATTGCTTATGGCTTAATTTGGACTATGATGAGCGCAATGATTTTATGAAGCTATTCTTCCAAGGAAAATTGGGCTCTATGAAGCCTGTAGTTTCAAGATAGTATAGTGCTTGCTCAGCCATGAATTATGTCTGTCTAATTTGTATAATCTGCCAGCCATTAGAAACTACTTTTTGGACCATGTATTGAGTCTGTTTTGTCTCATGAACACAGTTTTTCTTGCTGAATTCACATGGTTTTCTGAACTTCGATTGTTAAAGGAACAAGGTTTTATGATGAGTATGTTTGGTCTTATGAGCATGGTTTGGGTTATTGTGTCTGTTAAGATTTATGAACTCTGTTGTTGAAGGAACATGGTTTGAAACATGATCTTATGTATCTTTTTTTTATTACAGCTAGGTACACTTCAAGTTTTCCATCTCCGCCTACCAGAACCTACAAGGACTACAAACATGATGGTCTGTTGAAGTAGGTATCTTCAAGATTATCAAGTATTTTTTTGCAGGTTGATATGAAGAACGTTTGTTCAACATTGTCCAATGCACATAATCTGAACATGTTACACATCCAAACAGACAAATAGAATATGAGTAAGCCAACATAATAGAATTAACTAAAAGACAATATTGTTGGATGCACATTGTTCAACATGTTTATCAATGAAAAAAATTTCTAATCTGTATACACAGTCCCCCCCAAAAGCCTTAGAGCTAGCATCTGTCCAAAATCACCAATCACATTTGTCCAAAATAATTAAAACCAAGTTCTGCAACACTTTAATCTAGTCGGAGAGTATCCAACCTGGGCCCCTTTTTTTATGCAAAACTTTTTGTAATTTTATTAAAGTTAGGCCAAAGCCTAAATAATTACATACATCCTATGGTTACTTAGCGACTATGTAAATACAATATAGTTGTGGGTTTTGGAGCCAGTCTGATATCCCTAGCCCGACTTCTAGCTTATCATATGCATTTGTCCAGAGTCAAGTAGCTACTTTCGTATGCTTTAGG
This sequence comes from Pinguicula moranensis, assembly GCA_028565015.1. Classification (NCBI taxonomy): domain Eukaryota; kingdom Viridiplantae; phylum Streptophyta; class Magnoliopsida; order Lamiales; family Lentibulariaceae; genus Pinguicula; species Pinguicula moranensis. The sequence goes on along the minus strand of JAOWBN010198841.1, from coordinate 3,228 downwards.
ATCATATCCATACAAGGTTCAATTCCTTTAAATACATAGGCATTTCTTGCCTTCCAAATATACCAAACTAGACTATGCCAGATGGACTTCCACACTTCATACCGCTTTTTGCGCTTGATCACACCTAAGTGGAGTATGTAGTGTTGTCGTAGGTTATTGCTTCCCACTGATTCGTATCTCAACCATCTGTATAATCTCTGCCACATTTTGTATAGGCTGGTGCATTCAAAGAATGTGTGCCTCAGGGTCTCTTCATGTTGATGGCAAAATGCGCACCCTGGTGCTGTAGTTGAGCCATAAGTACTCCTCTACTCCATATCTTATCAAACGTAGCTATACGCTCTTGATTTAGTCGCCACACGAACGCTTGTATCCATCTTGGTGATCATTTTCCCCAACCTGCAACGAGTCCTTCTTGTACCTGCAAGGCACAACCCACAAAATATGTCACTATAGTGTATGCCGTTTTTACTTTGTATACCTGTCTTTCTTTGTCCGTCTATCATCTCCAGCTGTCCACTATATCTTCTACAATCTCTACACCTGCAATAAGAGTTTTTAGAACTGGTATTAGTAATAATTCATATGCATAGAGTGGTCTACGTCAGTGCCAAATCCACACAAGCTCCTCGCTTTTGGGATATTTTCTTTTTATGTTACCGTTGCCTCTTTGTTTGAGGCAATCGAGTATAGCCGACTTGATACATCCGCTGAGCATCCTAGAATAGTCCATATCGAGTACCAAAATTGTGTCTTTTCCATTTCCTATGGTTCTCTTAACTTTACTGTGAAACCAATAGGATGAGTAAACAGACTTATTCAAATCCTTCCACCATGTAGATGCACGGTTGGGAGCTAAAAGTGTTTTCCAGTCCCTATGCAATCCTTCTGGTTGAAGATATAATGATTGTATGATCTTGCTAAATAGGCTTTCAGGATTCAATATGATCTTCCAAACCATTTACCTAATAAGGCTACACTGAATAGTTCTAGATTTTTTATTAATAAACCATCACTTTTTAATTCTTGACAAATATTATTCCATTTCATCCAGTGCATAGGCTTATTTTCTAGTTTAACCCCCCTTCCCCATAGGAATTTGGATTGTATTGTGTGTATAGTTTTTAGGACTTCCTTTGGTGCCTTAAATGCTGATAAATAGTATGTTACTAATCCTGTGAGTGTTGACTTAATGAGAGTTATCCTACCTCCGAAGGCTAGATATACATTTCCCAACTCTTAATTATTGTAGTCATTCTTTATATCACTGGTTGTCATGTTGCTTTTTTCCCTGGATTTGACCCTAATAGTAGGCCAAGATACACTTGAGGGAGCCTTGCTGTTAAACAGTTCAGTTTATCAGCATATGATTGTAATTCCATGTTTGAAATATTTACTCTCATTAAGAAGCTTTTGAAAAAATTGACTTTTAATCCTGAAATCATTTCAAATAACCTCAGGATGCCTTTCATAGTATGCACACTCTCATAATCTCCTTTACAGAAGAGTAGTGTGTCATCTGCATACTGTAAATGTGTTAGTTGTAGTTTTAATTTTCCTAATTGCAATGGTTTCCATTTATTTAGGTTGGTTGCTCTTTCAATCATTAGGTGGAGTCCTTCGATTGCAATTAGGAATAAAAAGGGGGTAGAGAAGAAATAAAAAGAGGATCTCCCTGTCTTAGTCCTCTTTGCAGAACAAAATCTCTAGATGATTCTTGGATCCACTGTATTCATTTTTGGCAAAAATAAAATTTTGTTAGCATTCATAATAGGTATCCCCAATCCACCGAGTCAAAAGCTTTTTCAAAATCTTCTTTGAATAATATCGCTTTCCTCTTGTAACCTGGGCCCTGTTAACAAAACAAAGAGAAGAAATAATCCATCGGATTCCAACATGCAACAGTGAATAAAAGGTAATCAATAAAAAATCTATTAACCTTAGCGGGTGCAGAGGTGGAAGCTTGGGAGTCAGATCCTTCCTCCCTACCATCCGATGGGGGAATCTGTACAAATTCTGGATCAGCTTGATCGTCTCTGTCTTTGAAGTATCCGGAGAACAAACTTTCTTCTTCATAGTAGTTTGCGTACTTTTGTTTCCAAACCTCGAATATCCAACTGTAAAAATTCTTTGTATTTTCACACCTACGTTTTTTGAACTTGAACATTTATGGTGATACCACAAATATTGCGGGTTCATCCTTGATGTTAATCATTTTTTTTGAAAGAGAGTCTCGAACAACGTGGTCGTTAACCACGATAGGTTTTTTTAGGAAAAATCTTGAAAAATGTTGGCCTTCTCCGTGGCCTTCTACCTGCCGCATACAACCATTCGTAGATGCGTAGGGAGAACCTTACTGGAGAACCGTGAAGGATCCAGGAACGCGAACATGCGGAGGGACACTAAGGTGAAGCCATGACGTCACGTCTGTGAATTTGCGAGAGAAGAAAAAATAGGGCAGAACGTTAGGGATTGCAATTTTGTATGTATATATAGGGTGTATATAAGGGTTTACATTAGTAAATTAACACATAAATTGGTGACATAACACAATTATTCGTACATTATCTTGCATTATCAAATTTTACTAGTTATCCTAAATACCATCAAAAGATGGGGAAATGATATAGTGCACGAATTTAACATAAGAAATCACAAGAATTATTGGGATTAGTGTTAAACTCATGGAGCCTATTTTTTTTGTTATTTTCTTGTGTTAAATTCGTGCACTATATCATTTCTCCAAAAGATGTGTACCAAATAGAATGTACATTTTCCATTGCTATACGAACGCGCTGGAGTTATAAAATTTTTGGATAACTACCGCTACTAAACTCATCCACAAGGGGATTCTAATCCTAGAAAGCATACAACGGTGATGCTGTAGGATGCTGTCGTAGATATTGTACGGTGAGATGGAGATTGATTTGATTTGGAAATTGGGATGATTTACGTGGCTCGTATTTATAAGACAGAGAGATAACATGACTTCGAAAGCCATTATCATTTCTGTTGAAAAAATAATAATATACTTGTTAAATATATTATTAAGAGGTGAATGATAAATTGATAATGGAGATGAAGGGAAAAAGGTTTTCTCCTTCAAGTCCTTAATTACATTGAGTTAGTGGACAAATGAAGAGTTGTGTGTAATAATCCACTAACTTAATGGAGATAATGGAGAGTTGAGCCATTAACCCACTAAGTTAGTAGAGATAATGGAGAAGT
>JAOWBN010198830.1:0-14957 GCA_028565015.1 Pinguicula moranensis | reverse complement strand
TATAACATGGCTTTACAGAATTTACAAGCGGTTGATCGGTCAAAATTTAATTACATCTGACAAACGAGCATACAAGTATAAAGTTGATCGGTTGGGTTAACTAATCCTTAAAAGAGTAACCGAAGTCATAAGTTAGGTCTTTCTTCCCTAACTAGTTCCATACATTCACATGGAGTTTGTATGATATTTCGTCACTTTCCAACGGGTTCAGATTGCTCTGCTATCACCGAGTACTTAACTCCATATACTACCATCTCTTTATATGACTTTGCTATTTTTTTGCCTCATATTCTACCACAATTGTTGCTGGTATTATGTAGATTGTTCTTGCAACCTTCTTAGTTGCACCCCTTACAAAGCGCGCTATATTAGTCAGGTTTCAATCCACATATTATTCAGCTTTCACTCCATACTTTCGACACAGTTCACATAATCAAACGTCACAAAGCCAAATTGCATCCCCACAAGAGATAATTTATTGGGAATCGGAAAATCACTAACCTTTTCATGCACCTCGAACAGGGCTCTCAATAGCCCGATGTTCCCAGTGTAGGGGAAATTGGTGAAGTAAAATGTGATTCTTTTTTGTGCCTCCCGTATCAACCTCAATCCTCGGTCATAGGGACTGTGTACATTACCAATTCATATTCCAGCTCCTGCCATCTCACTACACCACCTATGTACCTTGGTCTTAATTGTTCGGCTTCAGAAATATTTTCAACATTTTTCCTCAAGTTCAACTGGACATACCTGTTAATACTTGATAATATTTGAGCCTAATTCCTAAGCCCCAAATCTCACCTTGGGATGAGCCTAATTCTTAGGCCCTAACCAAACCTCACCTCAGGGTGAGCTGAATTCCTAGGCCTTAAACCAAACCCCACCTCTAGAGTTGCCCCACTTCTGGGGAGGGCACCTCTATGGTATAACACCGACGGCTTGATTTTGTGATTTTCGTGGCTTGACGCGGGAATTGATCTCCCAGAGCGCTGCTCGCACCTCCGGGGAACTGGGTTAACTGGTAGGTAGATGTAGTTTGTGGTTTTAGTTGACTGTGCGTGCAAGATCACCGGCGATTACTTTGGTGGGGGTTTCCAGGTTGGTGGTCGGAAAGGAATGTTGGGGCGTGGGCTGTTTTGGTTTAATAAAAACTTATGCAGGAACATTGGCGCTGGTGAAGAAACTATATTTTGGACGGATGCTTGGATCCAGATAAAACTAGTTGTGTGCGTTGAAGAATTAGTAACTGTAGACACTTCATTTTCTTCCATGAATTTGCCTTGCTTAACGCGTTCAGATCAGAAGTTTCATCACAGTTCATTTTCGGGTCAAACTACCTGAGAGGATGCAACCCCAAACACCACCATCTAAAGCAAATTGAAGCAACCAAGAGAATGGAGAGTAATTAATTGAATGAAACTGGACAGAGTGATGAAAAATCCTTTTGTTGTAACAAACTTTATTGAGCAATCTCGCAAAGAAGAAGACAAAAAGAAAAGAAATGGAGGTTGTGCAATTTTACGCATGCTCCTGTAAGTCTTTTAACATGTACGGAGAAGTTGTGCAATTTTTTTTCTGTCATTGTTCAAAGTGTGAAGGGTTCCGTCTGGCGATATTCTCTGCGATGCGAGTCAAGGAATGGAGGTTGCATTTCACAATGGTGTCCACAAAAACGCAGGTTTCTTCGATAGTGTTACCTTGCGGAACGTCGACCACGTACGACTCGACGACTATCGTGCCGCCGCCGCCTGGCGCGGAGTGGAGTGTGGTCACGGACCGATAGTTCGCCAACCGGTGGTCGCCGCCTACGACGCTGAAGCTCATGACGTGGCGCTCGTCGTCCAGGATCTCCAGCCGCTCGGTGCTGCTCACCGCGGGGAGGCCGGAGATGATGTGGACCTCGCGCACGGTGCCGACGTCGCCGTTCCCGAGCACCACGTGGCAGCTCTTGACGAAGTGCTTGTACGCCTGCGGGTTGTCGAACCGGCGGACGACAGACCATACGGTGGAGATCGGGGCGGAGATCCACTGCGAAACGGCGGAGCAGCACTGGTTTGGGCCCACAGCGTGTGCGTGGTAGTGTGCCACGTGGTCCTGGACCTGGTCCCCCGCGAGATGTCGGAACGCTTGGTTGCAGTCCATGATTCCTCCGCCTACAGCGGCGGTGGTCGGTGGTGCGCTGATTCTCTGCAGCACGACCGAGGAACTTTGATGATCAGAAACCATCCTTTACGAAATATTTGGAGCGAATGTGCTGCGAATCTGTTTGGTATTCTTTCCTTTTCTTGAGAGTGAAATTGATCTCCTTGTTTTGGTTTTATGGACCTCTCTGATCTAATGGTAAGTTTGTGTGTTTCTCTGTGTGTATGTATATTGGTCAAAGAGAGAGAAAGATGAACGCGATGGAAAGGGCAATGTGGGTGGGATTTTGTAGATCGAGAAAAGATTAGGTTAGGAAGATTCATGTGAGGGCCATTAACTCAGGATCCGCAAGTTGCAAGGAGTAAATGACCAAATTAACCTTCTATTGGAAATACCCCTACTCCTACGTGAACCTTAATGGGTTCTGATTTATTTATTTTTCGTATAGGTCCCTAGGGCAAGAAATCCTCGTCTACATCCCCTTCGAGTATAATTACAGTATCGTCCTGCGAATCCATACTTTTATTACTTTCAAAGTTGAATGTAACGTATCGTATGGCTATGGGGCCTTGTTTTACACCACAGTTAAAACAGCTTTTTTACTGCCAAAATATTGCCTCCATCTCAGACTTGAATTTTCAATCACCTTTTTTACTCCAAGTTGGTTATGCTTGCAAGTGGGCTTTAAAAGAGATAAGAAGAGAAGAAAAGTTTTCTTCTTTGGTGGGTAGTTGACTAGTTGTAGTTGTATGCTAGGGTGCTAGCCACCCACTTTCTTCTCTCCCACTTGCTCTTTATGCCCTTCTGGTATTTACTTTTGGATAACTGCACATCGCCATACAAGGCAAAAAGAAGATCCGACTATCCGTATGGGGGCGAAATGCCTTGCTGTGGATGAATCATTATACAAAAGGTTATAAGAAAAACCCATCAATTTTCAACTTTTCTCTATTAGTTTAACGAGTTTTGGCATAAATTGCCCAAAATACCTCCAATCAGCTGCTTTTAATTAGTTTAAATGAAATTTTAACACTTGGACTAAAATACAGACTTTTAATGGGGCGAGGCCAGGTAGTTTGCGGAAGGGCAAAAGTGCCAAAATCTTCGTTAAAAATATGATCCCCACCCCACCCGCACGCACTTCGTTTAATGTAAGTCAACTCTTATTATTAACTGATCTAGTTGTTAAAAGTATTTTCGGAGAATGAGGTTTGGAATAAATTACTACATAAAAAAATTATAACCAGTCATCTTTCTTTTTTTTTTCACCAAAGTTTAACAATAACGTCTCAAACAATTCAGCATGGATAGATTTTCTCTTTTTTTAGATAAATAAAAAATGGGAAATGATCCGTTGACACGAATTTTGATATAATTTTGACATAGTTTCATTAAAAGTTCATGTTTAGGGTCCGTAGGGTTTAGGATTTTGGGTTTAGGATTTAGATTTTTAGATATTTAGGTCTTAGGGTTTATATTTTTGAATTTAGAGCTTAGGATTTAGGGTTTTTTGGGGTTTATGAGTTTTAGGGTTTAGTTTTAGGGTCTAGGGTAATAAACCCCAAAAAACCCTAAACCCTAAGCTCTAAATTCAAAAATATAAACCCTAAGACCTAAATATCTAAAAATTTAAACCTTAAACCCTACGGACCCTAAACATTGACTTTTAATGAAACTATGTCAAAATTCATGACAAAATTCGTGTCAATTGATCCATCCCCATAAAAAATTTATTAATAATATGTATGTCTTCGTTGATTAGGGCGACATTTACTGCCATCCAAACGGAGTTCAGCGTACAGACTGCCCATGTTCATAAATGGGTTTTGAACCTTAAATTGAATCGGTCCATTTTTTAAGCGGATCAAACCCATTTTTGCCCGTTTTGCATAAGCTCGAAATCATATTCACCCATTTTTAAGTGAGTGGATACGGTTTAAAAATCATTTATGCCCTTATCAGCTCATTTTTAAAAAAATAATGTATTAAACCCGTTTTAAACCGTTTAACCCATTCAAAACGTTTATATAAATATATATCTTTTTAACCCTATTAAACCGTTTTTTAACCCTCATGTTTTCAAAAACATTGAAATTAACCTATTTCTAGAAACCTCTAAAGTTTAAATTCTATCTTAAAACTTATAAATTTTAGGGTTTAGTTTAAAATTTAGGTCTTAATTCCTAAAACTTAACTAAACCCTAAGGCCTAAACTAAACCTTAAAATTTATAAACTTATAAGTTTAATGTGAACCATAAATTATAAATTATACTCAGTTTGTACCATGGATTTATAAGTTCATAAAGTTTGGAGCGGGTCATACTTATAAATATATAAAACTTATAAACTTAGGATATATATTTATAAATTTATAATATATATAGGTTATGTCTTATATATAAGTTTAAAATTATAAGTTTATACCTTAATAATTAGTTCTTACCCAAATCCCTAAGTCCATAAGTTTATAAATTTATAGTTACAAAATTTATAAGTTATATTATTAAGTTACAAAGTTATAAGTTTATATAAATTTATAAACTTAGGGTATAAAATATAATTATAAGTTTATATAAACTTATAAACATAATTTAAAAATTATAAAGTATAAATTTATAAATTTAGCTTAAGATATAGATATGAATTATAAAAAATGAAAAAAATGAAAAAAATATGGTCTAAATGGGCCCTACCCGTATCCGCCCGAATCAAAATTTGATCAACCGTATCCGCCCATTTTACTAAACGGTTTAGCTCGGACTGCCCGTTTTGCAGTTCCAAACGGCCTAAAATCGCCCATTTTTTAAATGGGCGAGCGCGTAAACGATCCAGACCGGACTAAAATGATTTGGTCCCATTTAACCCGGATCGGATGCCTCTCTCTACATAAGGCACTTTTGGCTGTTTAACTAACATTTTTTTTTAAAACAAATGCTTGACTTACAACGTTTTCATTAAAACTTATGTTTTGTGGCCAATACTTCATTAGAGATTGTGACAGCAAAAGAATAAAGAAGTAATAATATTTTTTATTATTAAAATGAATTATTTAAAAAAAAAATAACGTGAGAGCCAAAAGTAAGAATACAATTAGACACTTCAAGTACCCATAATTGAACATTCGCTACTTCAATTTATCTAAAAATGTACCTAAATACATAATACCAATGCTTATAGTGAGGGTAAGGGCGAAACCAGAAAATTAAGTGGGGGGAGGGGGAATTTTTTCGATTTGAGCAGAGTGGGTCGGGTTGGATTGATTCTGAAAGATTGAATAAACATTGAAGGAAGATTATTAAATGTCAAAATAGAGGCTAGATCTTCAATGATCCAAACCTTGTATGTGTATGAATATATATAGAATAATGTACACGGCATAAACAAACTACAGAAAGCTCTACCAACTATATGCGTAATACAGGGAGATATTTCTATGTGGAGCCACCAAGTCTTGATTTGGAGTTATCCGTAGTATTGTTGATGACCATATCATCCATATTGTTAACATTCCCCCTCAAACTAATGGGAGTATGCATGACCATGAGCTTGGTTCGCAAACACTATCTGTTTAGTGGAGCATGGAACACAAGATTGGATGCCAACGTCAGGGTACCAATGTTGTCACACCACAAGACCGGGCACTCAGAGATAGGAATCCAAAAATCTCGGAGAAGCATACGAATCCAATAAAGCTCAGCCGTGGTTAATGCCATTGCACGATACTCCACCGCGGTATTGGACCGGGATACGACACTTTGCTTCTTGGTAGACCATGTGATAAGATAGGAACAAAGAAAGATACTGAAGTCAATGGTGGAACGTCTGTCAACTGGATCGCCAACCTAGTCAGAGTCGCAAAACGCATTAAGTTGGGAGAACCAGGGGTGCGCCATAGACCAAGATTCGGCGTGCCTTTCAAATACCTCAATACACGTTTGGCATCCGCCCTTGATTAGGATGAATCATTACTAGAGCAAGTAAAACCAAGATCAACAAGGGTCTCAGATAACCAAAGATACCAGGCCCAGGGTGTCTGCTTCAGGAAATAGAGAGCCTTCTGCAAAGAGCAAACATGATCCGAAAGCTGAGAACATACGAACCCGAGAGGTTGCACCATATACATACTCTCTTCAAGATTCCCATTAAGAAAAGCATTAGAAACATCAAACTGTAGGATAGACCAGTGAAATCAAACGGCCATGGTCAGAAACAGACAAAGAGTGGTCATCTTCACAACAAGGCTGAAAGTCTCAGAGAAATCAAGACCATACGTTTGCTCAAAGCCCCGAGCAACCAACCAAACTTTATATCGATCAATGGAGCCATCAGATTTTTGCTTGATTTTGTAGACCCATTTACATCGAATAACATGTTGTTGTGAAGGACTGGGACAAAGGATCCATGTGTGATTAGCAACCAATGCATCAAATTCTGAAAGGGATGACAAGTCACAGAATATAATTTCGGAGATGAAGCAGCTTGTAGGTAGGTAGATGACTCACACAGAACATGAACATTTGATGAGATCCTGAAAGGGATGACAAGTCACAGAATATAACTGATAATAAGGAAAGGATTTAACCCATAATGAACATGTTTGCGACCATGTAACCCGTGAAGTGGTAGGTGGAATATGAGGCAAGGCAAGACCTGAAGGGAGAGCAACATCAAGATCCGGGATGAGAATGGGTATAGTAGGCATACGGGGAGGCTGACCATGAGCATGGACAGCACCCTCATGGAAGGAAGGGTCCGAGAGAACACCCTCGACCGAGGAAGCAGCAAGAGGCAACCGAGAGCCTTAAACCGAGGAGCAGATAGGCATCGGCCAAGGGTTGGGTGCTGGCACCGAGGAGATGGGCCAAGGGCTATCCGCTAGCATCGAGCGGTCAGGTGGAGGAATAACTGCCCTCTCGGGACTACCTGTGTCTATAGGAGAGCCAGGGACTAAGACTGGAGCAAGCTGCAAAGGCATTGTGGAAGAAGAAGAAACAGAGACACCGGGCACAATATCATGACAAAGGGGAGGCGACTCGGATGGGTTAGATGGACAAGTATAAGGAGTAAAAGGACTAATAATGGATGGCAAGGTACCTGACGGAGGAGCATCCACTACCGAGGAACAAGTAGTTGAGGGCGAGCTTGTGCGACCCAAAAACAACAACTAATCAAAGACAACATGACGAGAAATATAGGTGGTATGAGACAAAGGATAAAGACACTTATAACCCGCTTTTCGTAAACTATATTCGAGAAAGATGCATTTTGAACTTTGAAACATGAGTTTATGAGAATTATAAGGTTGCAGGAGAAGGTAACATGCATAACCAAATGATCAAAGCCGAGAATAATCAAGGGCAAACCTAAATAATTTTTCAAATAGGTTGATATAATGAAGAACCTGAGTAGGAAGCTTACTAATGATGAATATAGTTGTAGAGCAGGATTCCACCCAAAACTAAGGGGACAATCATGATTGAGCCAAAAAGGTAAGGCCCATTTCCACTATGTGAAAATATTTGCGTTCAGCAAGCCCATTTTATTGATGTGTGTGCGGACATGATAAAAATGATGAAAAATGCCACACTTGTCAAGGAAAGCTTTGAATTGAATATAGCAAAATCCAACCCCCATCAGTCTTAAATGATTGAATTTTAGAAGAGCACTGATTTTCAACCATGGCACAAAATGTGGCGAATGTTTGAAAAAACTTCTGATTTAGCTTTAAGATTGTACAACCAGGTAAAATGAGTAAAATCATCAACAAAAATGACATAATAACGAAATCAGTTAGAGAGAATAACTAAAGTAGACCATACATCATAATGATTGAGTTCTAACGAACGTGAAGTAACTCTAGTTGATGATTCAAAAGGTAATTTCTTACTCTTCCCAAGCTGACATGGTTCGCACACAAATTCAAAATCAAGATGCCCAACACATGGCAATTTGGAATTATTAATAGGCGAAGCATGACCAAGACGTGAATGCCAAATGGAAAATGTGGATTTAGTACCGAGCTGGACAATAAGAGAAACCTTGACCGCAGGTGTCGGAGAGCCAAGTAAGATTGGATACATCCCTTTAGGTCCCTTTAGCAGTTTGTCCTGTCTTGTTGTCCTTCACAAAAAAACCAGACTCGGTGAGAATGAAATAACATTTATTATCAACACAATTTATAAGCAAAAAGTAGGTTAGCGGAAGCATTGGGACAATGAAGAACAAGTGATAGATGTAAAGGCCGTATAGGATGATTAACGCTTGAAGAGCTAGTCTTCATGATGTCCAAACCTCTACCTTTACCCACAACCACTAGGTCAGATCCAGAGTAGGGTTACTGCTGAGCAGTTCCATTGGCAATATGCTCATTTGTGTAACTATCAACAAACCAGACACTATCATCAACATCAAGGTTAGCTTGAGCAGCCATAGCAACAAGTTGAGCAAGAGAATGTTAGCCCTGAAAAGCGAAATTCATACGCTGATAGCAATCAGGAGCAGTATAATTATACTTATCACAAATGTGGCATTTAATTGCAATATTTGGTGGCTCTGTGGGTTGTTGATCATTCGCTGATGGGTCAGATGAGGGCACACGTTTAGCAGGCCCAGCTAGAGAGCTAAAGCCCTTATGATGGCGCTGTCCCTAATGACGTCCACAGCCTCTTGGATGGAAACCACGTCTAGATGGGCTTTGGGCCAGATAAAGAAATGGCTGGCTAGTGATGCCAGACTACCCATTACCGTAAGAATAATCAAACGGCCTACGAAAGGAATGGGATAGCCCCAATTTGTTCTGCTTCTTCATCCCGCAACCAGGGGGACAAGAAGCGCCATAGAAAGTTGTTGGTTCAGTGACCAAAGAAGGAATCTTTGAGGTATACAACACTAAGGCTTTCTCGAACTTGTCTAAGGCCATTGGTTTCTCTTCATGAAGAAGATTGGTGTTTGCCATAAGATGGTCGAACTGAGATGGTAACCCACAAGTGATGTAGGAAATCAAATTGTCTTCTTCAACGTTAATACCATTGATATGCAACTATGCAACTATAAGTTATGCAGCATCAAGATGCTCGCTGCAAGATCGGGAGCCTTGTGATAAAGTATGCAAACATCTTCTGAGATCGAACAAATCTGCATGATTTTGGACAAAATATTTGTTGGCCAGAAATAGCCTGACGGTGGATGATTTCTTCAAGTGTAACACCAGTTAAAGAACTCAATCAGTGAGTGTAGAATTGGTCTAGCTTAAGCAATATTAATCTTTCTTAAGCCAGATCACATAGTCTGGGTTTGGCTTTCTCGGCTTAGTGTTCGTAGAATCAACATCGAAAAATTCTGGAGGCAATGGCTCAGTGCCATCAATGATGGCCATCAACTCATTGTTGCATAGAATCGGAACAATCTGTGAGCCTAACAAGGTAATTTAGACCATCACACTTGATTATGATAATTGGTGGCAGACTTGGCGAAATAAAAGTAGAAGACGCCATTGATGTCGCATAAGTTGTTGGCAGAAAGAAAATTTCCTAAATCTGTTTGCAGAGGGCCAATGTAATCCGACAATGAAGGATCGAGAATGGTGGTGTTAGCCTAGTACTCTAATACCATGAAAGATTGAATAAATGTTGAAGGAAGATTACTAAATGCCAGAATAGAGGCACGATCTTCAATGATCCAAACCTTGTATGTATATGAATATATATAGACTCATGTACACGGTATAAAGAAACTACATAAATCTTTACCAATTATATGCATAAAACATGGAGATATTTCTATGTGGGGTCACCAAGTCTTGATTTGGAGTCATCCATAATGTTGTTGTTGACCTTATCATCCATATTGTTTACATATTCTAGTCCGGTCGGATATACACATTCAGGTGTTATGATAGAAACTGTAAGAGTTATAAGAAGTCGAATCAACCTGTAAAAATTGCAACATTAACATTATTGTTATTTTAAAAAATATTTTTGATAAAAATGCTATTTCAACAATATTTTTATTAATAGGTTTTAAAAAAAAAATTGTAATGATCGTTGTCTCTAACAGATAATTTGAACAAAAATACCCTTGACATTAGGGTATTGAAACAAAATGATCATTAACTTCATAGGTAAAAGAGGAGATAAGTAAAATATTGTACTTAGGTTTTGCTTTGTACTTATAAAAATTTTAATTTAATTTCTCTCTTTTTTTCAAATGATTCTAATATTAGTGTTAATTAAAAAATTGTATTTTAATATCAATAAGGATATGGTCCGGTCAGGTATGCACATTTCAAAGTTACTATCCATAATTTTGCACAATAGTCGGTTTTTTTACAATATAAACAACTTCAAAAATTTTGAATTTGGTTGATCAATAATCCAGCGAAACATTAAATTATCAAAAATAATTATATTAAAGAGGTATCAAACAATATTTGAAATATATATTCAGATAAATGTATATTAGAATTAATAAAATTTCATAAATGTTATTTAGTATAGTGGTTAACACACTTAAATTTTACTGTAGCGAACATGAAATCCCAACAGCATCTAAAATTTTTTGCTTTGATATCTACAAAAAGAATTGAAAAAATATCTATAGGATTCGAACCCTAACCACCCGATTTCAAAGTTTGAGAGAGACATAAACAAGTTTTATTTATTAGTTCAAACAAATATAATTATAATATTATGGGGGCAATCTAATGAAATAATTTTTTTTATATATATAACATTATTTTTTAAAAGGTTGAAGGACCATGGATGATGGGATCCGTAAACTAAATTCTGAGCCTCCACCAAAAAAAAAGAAAATAGAATATGTCAGCATTAAATGAACGACAGCTTTGTACATGACTTCACGTGAAGCAGTGCTCCATTCAATACGTGAAAAAGGTTCCAAAGCTGTTGAGGATCGAAAATGATATAGTGGAAGGCAAAATGCAAGAAAAGCGGTAAAATGACATTAATATCCCTTGTATTAAATACAGATGCCACTGTTTAACACATGTGCATTAATGTTATTTCACCGCTTTTCTTGCATTTTGGCTTGCACTTTGGCTTGCGATATATCATTACTGGTTGAGGATCCGATTCGGTGACTTATCCTTCAAGTTGTAGACTGTAGTTGGAACCTTCTGAAATTGAGCGGTCGAAATTCATGCCTTCACGTGCCAAGTTGGAGCAAATGGGATTTCGCAATCAATTCTTTTATTCTTCGATCTATTGAATTTGAATGCTAGATCCTTGTATGGGTCCGTCTCTTATACTTATATCACATTCATCTATGCTTTTACTTTTACATTTTGTGAGGAGATTCAACCCCATTTACCCTTTTTTTTTTGCCAAATCTCACTGCAAGACAAAACTGTTATTGAGGAGACTTTATGATTAAAGTAGTTGTATTGTATTGTATACTACAAATGGGAAATTCACTGGGAGCATCCATAGCATAGAGGCGGAAAGAGAGGAGAAAAAAGAAAAAGGAAAGGAAAAGAAAAAAGTAGATAGCGAGGCTTCACACATGAGATGGGCGGAAAGGAAATTTTTGTTTGGTTTCAAGGGCTGTAATTTAATTTGGTGGTTAATATATTATGCACTATTATAGATAGTTTAGATTTTTTTGAAAATTGCTAAATAGAGAAAGTAATTAAAATTTACTCAATTGTTTATGTTGTAATAGTGACGTAGAACATCAATCATTGTTGATGATGCTTGTTAGCTTCATGAACAAAATGCATTTGTTAGTTGAGTTTTATGTTAATATAGATCATTTGAGTTGATTACTCAAATTGTGGATCTCCATAAATATACTTGAAACTCTAAAACAAGTTTTTGGTCTTAGTACAAAAACTTTGCCTTCTCTCTAAAAAAAGCTCTGCCTTCTCTCTAAATTGCTTCTACTAAAATCAGATGGAATAGCCTCTTCGCCGGCTCTATCATCGGATGTGTCTTTGATATCGCTCGGGTGCGCTCGACAGTAGGACATACTCCGGTCGGGTAGGGCTGTGTAGGAGGTCCGCAAGGAGAAGGCGCTGGCCGTTCAACCCTGAAATAGCAAAACTGCAGTGTTGGTCCATTACCAAACTGTTACCGGAGAAAACGAATATAGAAAATGCGGGCAAAAGAAATACAACAGCTTCATCGCTCACAACAAGGAAGACATCGGGAATACGAAAAATGGCAAAGGCAACAAGAGGAGCTCAAAATACAAAGAGTCCAAAAGCTCAGAGAAAATTCTACAGTCCTCTACTTCTCTAATATTCCTACCAATTATAATGCAATCGAAATTCGCAGGATCTTTCGGGATTTTGGGCCATGTATGGATGTATACATCCCACCTAGGCTGAATAAGGAAGGACAAAGATTTAGATTTGCTACATTCAAAGCTGGAAAGGGTGACTTTACAACACTACTCAGGGGGATAAAACTGGGCTCATGCTTGATGAAAGTAAGCTATTCTCGCTATTCAAGATCTACTCCAATTCAACCTCACAAGCAGAAAAAAGTTGTAGTGCCAAGGAAGCAGTTGGAGAATACACATAGTTATCCCAAAGACAATGAGATGCAGGGAGCTATATCGGAATGTTTTAGGCCAAGCAAAGAGGAGTTGAAATGGCTAAATTGTGCAGCAATACTTGAGCTGAATGAAGGAAAAACTATCGACAACTAGAAAATACTTTGTTGGCAGAAGGATACGACAATTTTATCACAACTCTTATGCATTCTTGGAATACATTTTTAATCTTGATGAATGATGAACAAAGTCAACATAGATTCCTACATGAGTTCAATCCTATAATTGCAAAAGATGTTAAACGGGTCCGAGCATGGAGATTCGAAGATGAGCCAAAAAATGAAGAAAGAGTAGTCTGGGTCAGAGTGGATGGAGTGCCGATTACGTGCCAAGGGGACATATTTTATATATGGATTACTCGAAAAATTGAAACTTTTCTCCAAACTGGAGCAATCCCAGCAGAAAGTAAGAAATTCCGATCTGGATGTGTACTGCTGAAAACGCAAATTACTAGTCACATACAATACCAAACTGAGATTCAAGTGGGTCGTGAAAGATATCAGATCTATGTTGCAGAAGAAGAGGTTACGCCAGCGGCCGAAACAATTCCGTTTCGACAGACCGACAAAGGTAAAACGGTCATGGAAATCCTAGGTATACGAACTGGCCGGATTGGGCTGACACGGCGCCGAAAGAGAGTTCGCAGATCGATAAAGTATTAGCTAAACAGCTAGAAGTGGGCTGGCGAAAGAAAATTCAAACGAAGGATCAAGGCGGCGCAATAATGACACCACAAGAATTGAATAATCAGGCATATGACATTGAATTTCCATGTCTCCAGGAATTAAGCTGCAAACCCTCTCTCGATAGTCCACGGATCGATATTCGTAGACAAAGTCTGTGCAAAAAAGAAGTGGGCCATAGCCCAACGACAAGTCATTCGGGTGGGCCATCTCGAATCAATTTAGAGGGAGCAACAATTTCTACGTTGAGCCCAAAAGCAATACCTATGATGAGCCCAAAATAAAGAGAGGAGCAAGCTATCCCAGAATCAACTTCACAAATTCATCAGACAAATGAACAGATCGAATTTGTGGCATATCAGAGATTAAGGGAGCAGATTGAACGCAGAGTGATAGACAGATTATCCACAGACCATATTCTGAAAAATCTCTAGCTGCTACAAAACAAAAAATGGTGCACATTGATGGAGCCGCATATGAAATACTGAGCTTCGGACAGCAGATGGGGATCAATGTTCAGGGCAAAGAATCACAGTTATTGGAAGAATTCTCAAACATAGAATCAAGAGATACAGAAAATTACACAAAGCAAAGGGAATCAGCCCACATAGAGGGTGATGATATGACTATAATCAGTGGAGATGCAAGTGTTACTCAATGAAGCTTCTTTCATATAATATTCGAGGACTGGGTATGCGCCATAAACAGATAGACATCAGAGACAAAATATCACACTTTGCTATAGATATGTTGAGCATCCAAGAAACAAAGATGGAAGAGATCCCTAGTTATCTTATGCCCCTTCTGTGGGGATCAAATGCTTATGAATTGGTATATCAAGCATCTTTAGGGAACTCTGGAGGGATAATTTGCAGTTGGAGAAAGGAAATTTTTAAGCTACATAGAGGCTGGGAAATTCAGGGCGCCTTATACATTGAAGGTGAATGGCTCCCAAGTTCACAAATGGTAAGCATTATTTCAATATACTCTCCCTGTCCATTTGACAGAAGAAGACAATTCTGTGATGAAATCCGAAGCAAGCTAGGAGCAAATCTACCTGAATATTACTGCATGCTAGGAGACTTCAATTCAGTTTTAAGTCAAAATGAGAAAATTGGATCAACAGTTTTGTCAACAACAGAAATCCAGGCCTTTGCATCCTTTATCTCAGATTTACAATTACTGGACTTACCACTATCTGGATGCAAATTTACATGGTCTACTCAAGATTGCAAAGTGGGCAGTCGATTGGACATGGTACTTATAAATGATGCTTGGTCACAAAAATGGCCAGAACTACAACAAATGGCATTACCTAAAACGGTTTCAGACCATAGCCCACTTTTGCTCTCTGAAAGAATAAAAAACTGGGGTCCTATACCTTTCAAGGTGTTTGATGTATGGCTAGAAGAACCTAGTTATATACAACTAGTGGAAGAAGTTTGGACTAATACGAATAAAAGGGGAAACAGTGGCTACATCCTCAAAGAAAAGCTTAAAGTATTGAAGCAATCATTGAAAGCTTGGAACATTGAAGTCTTTGGAAATATCCATACTAC
>JAOWBN010198820.1:0-14957 GCA_028565015.1 Pinguicula moranensis | reverse complement strand
TAATGGTCGCACGAATCATTTCTTGTATGAAGTACGAGAAAAATCCGTATATGTCAAAACAGCAGATATGTTCTGTTGTACGGCTTGTGTAGCCAAGTAGATTTGTTCTGTTGAACAGCTTGTGTAGCAAAGCAGATTTGTTCTGTTGTGCGGCTTATGCAGCCGAGTGAGAGCTGTTGGAAAACATAGAACGTTGGTTGGCACGTTTTCCAACCAACAAACAAATTATGCACATTATTAGTACTATTTGGGTACTGTGCAAGATATTTTCCACGACTATATTCATTTAAAATAAGCGAATTAAGAGACTATACGGAATTCTCAGTCTGCCTAGCTACCCGAGAGACTAAGACTTGATTTGTGGGAATTTAATGAGACTCTGGTAGCCTCGTTCCGGATACTCGATCCAGTTATCACGCTTCTGCAAACAGGTAACATTTACCGTATTTGCTATGTTACCGTTATATTCAATTATTAGATTCGTTATAATATTGAATTACACTTCTCACTACTAATTCATAGACTCACATGGGCTATTAGATTTGGGTTATAGATCAAAGGTTTAGATTTAAAACAGTTGCATCAATTACAGGCACAGGATCACATAAAAATTTGATGGCCCTGATTATAGCATTAATTAGAGACTATTTTGTAACTTCATTTTTCAACAGAATCAATTGGGTATAACTCAGGGTTCCTATTTCTAGTTGCAGAGGCCAGAGTTTGTGGAGAGAGGAACTGTGAATAGACATGGCATGGAACGCATGGGTGCATATATCAATTATCACTTTTTTATTTTGTTGTTTTTCAAAAGAGAACTCTGCTTTCTAATTTTCTTTCAAGTTTTCAATAACCAATGGGGACCCGCAACAGGGTGTCCTTGTTGTATCTAACGTTGAACCACATAAGAATAAGATCCAACTGGTAGGTTTGTTGTCTCCGGCAATCTTATGCATTTTCTCGCACTTGTTTCCATCTTGTCCTTCCAGAAACTATGAGCTGCCACGTAAGTTGCCACGTGTCGTTAGCATCTGTTGCTTATCCAACGGCCGTTAGTTGGAGAAAAAAGGATTAACCAGTGTTTTTTTTAAGATAACCAATTGAGTGAGATCATGGGATATTGATATGGGACATGTTTAGGAAAAATGATATAGTGCAAGACAAAAGAACGCAAGACAATTGCAAGACAGAGTGATTTCACCATTATACCCTCGTGTTAAACACTGATACAAAATTTAACACTGAGTATAATTGTCCATTTTATGTTGTCTTGCGTTTGTCTTGTGCTCTTTTGTCTTGTGCTATATCATTTCTCCATGTTTAGTACTCTGGTAAAGGATTATATGTAAGGATTGTGGTATATAGAATTGAACCATATCCCATTTAATAAGAGGTATTGTGGTTTAGCAAATCCCACATAATCTCTCAGGCCTATATGAAATGTGTGTTGTAATTTAAACAATTAAGTTCAAGGCTAAATTGGGCTGATAAGGAGATAACTTAAAACTTATAAGGTAACTAGAAATTAATAAATTGACTTTTTTTTAATGAGATTCTTGAAATAATTTATTTTTTTAGTCACCCATATATATTGCTATGTTTAGAAAATTGAACTTGAATGAAAAATGATAATGTCACCTATATTTTGAAGTAAATGCTCTATTTAGTAAATTGGACGGATAAGGTGGTTGAAAACTGATAAGGTGACTTATTTTTAAATAAGATTTCTGAAGTAACTTATTTTTAAAGTCACCCTATAAGATAGAAGGATACGTTCACGAAATAATATTATTTAGTCAAACCATCTTATTATGATAGCATAAGACAAAATTACCTTTTAAGGTGACGCTAAGCAGGGCCAAAATCTTCTACACATAACTGTGCGTGGGTTTGAATCCCATAGCCACCATTCATATATAAGAAAATATTTGGCATGCAAATTATTTTAAACATCAATTTTCCCCCTTGGCTGATATGCTGACTTTCGGCAATTTTATTACATCCTCTGAGTTAATTGATTTACCGTTACTTCAGCACAACTTTACATGGATGAACGGACGAAGTGCAAGCCGCATTGACCGTTTTCTTATTTCTCAACGTTGGTTGTCTCTCTGGCCTGATATTCAGCACCTTGCACTGGATAATATGATTGTTGATCACCGTCCAATCTTACTGAAGCCTCTCTCTCAAAATTGGGGGCCAAAACAATTCATGACGCTAGACGCTTGGGAGTCTGATCCTTCTTTTCAGGATTTTGTTTTGAGGACATGGGTGAACACTCACATCTATGGCTGTAAGGGATATATATTGCACAACGCTTTAAAAGTATGGAACCTCACGGTTTTTTGGCATGCTGACCAAAAAGAAGAAGAGCTCCGAACTATTGTGGCAAATCTGGATACAAAAAATGAAGTAGGAGCTCTGTCTGCAGGAGAAATTTTGACGCGTAAGGAAACTTGGGATCCCATTCAGATTTGCTTAAATCGAAAAGCCTCTATAGCTCTACAAAAATCGTGTATGCTTTGGATAAGGGAAGGAAACGACAATACTAAATTCTTCCATGCACGGGTAAAGGGTTGTCGTGCTCGTAACGCGATCAAAGGCCTAACATTGAACGGCGAGTGGACAGATTCTGTATCAGAGGTTAACAGGAGATATTTAGCTTCTTCAAAGGCCATTTTTGAAAAAAAAAATATACAAGAGTGTCTTACTTTGTCATTACTGTGTGAGGCTCATCTCTCAGATGAGGATAATGAGATGCTCATTGCGCCATTCTTAGAGGACAAAATCTACGACACTCTCTGGAGTTGTTCGGGTAACAAAAGTCATGGGCCTGACGGGTTTAATTTTAACTTCTTGTAGATAACCTGGTTTGATCATGAAGAAAGAATTTATTGAGTTCTTGCACGAATTTAATGACTTTGGTGAAATATTAAAAGGTCTCAATTCTATATCTATTGTATTGGAAACAAAATGTGCTTCTCCGCAATTATTGTCTCAATACAGACCAATTTCTTTGGTCGATTGTGCATACAAACTTCTATCAAAGTTGCTGGCAAACAGGTTGAGAAAAGTTATTGGTAAAATTATCTCTCCACAACAATTGACATTTATTAAGGAAAGGCAAATTCAGGATGGTATATTATTGGCTAGTGAACTAATTCATTATGTGCAGGGTTTGAAAATTCCAATTGTATTTTTGAAAGTTAATTAGATTCGGTTAACTGGGACTTCTTACTAGCTATGCAAGAGAAATTAGGGTTTTACTCGACTTGGATACTTTGGATAAAGAGCTGCCTATCTACATCATCGGCAATAGCACGGTAAACGATGCAAGTACAGGTCTTTTCAACATGTAAAAAGGTTTACGTAAAGGTGATCCACTTTCTCCATTCATGTTCATAGTAGTAATTGAGGGCCTCAACATGCTACTGCGAAAGGGGGTCTCTATTGGCAAGCTATGTTGGATCAATTGCTACGATTTCTAAATTTTTTGGAAACTTTCAAATCCGAAACCACTGAAATCGAGCTATAAAAACCGTGTAATTCGTGTAATAAGATGAGGAAAACAACACTTACCTCAACTCCGGTGAAATCGGTGAAGAACCCAGCGGAAAATCGGAACCCGACGGAAATCTCGAACACAAAACCCGTGAGACGTTAAGCACAGAACTCCCAAATAGAGAGCTTCTACCCGGAGTACTCCCTGACGAAGAGAAGCGGCTACTAGACCGGACGGCGAGTTCACGGCGGCGAGAACTTTTGGTCAGAAGTTCGCGGGTTCTTGTTCTCACAGAATATGTGTGCGGAAGAAAATGAGATAATGTACTGTACCGACCGCTCAATGAGATCTTTATCTCATTAAACTTCATTTGGGCTTTTAAGCCCAAATGTATTTAATTGGAATGTGAATTCCAATTTCCTTTCTATTGGGTTTTCGGCCCAACAAGAAATAAGCAAATAATTACTTTGGGCTCGAATTTAATTTGGGTCCAATAATTTAATCTCATTAAATTCAATTATAATTAACTTTCAATTTAATTGAATTCCAGTCCCACTGAAATCAATTAATCCTCGTCCGTGAAATTCGCCAATTATGTCTCGCATAATTAATTATTTTAATTCTTCAATTCGTCAGATAGAGCGACCTGATAGGATCCATATCTAAATCGGTATCTATCATAAGTGGCATCTAGCAATGCATTATGATCCAATTTAATATAGATAAATCGTGATCCTATAAATCCTATTTAGTATGAATTCTTTTGTCACTTAATATCCAATGATTCATATCAAGTGTAGGAATGTGTCATCCTTGACTATGAATCACTTTATTGATATATCAGTAAATAATTGTTAATATGTGATTATCACATAATCACATTTGCCGGCATAACAATTACTTCTGCATCAAGGGGCCCAGGGATATTAATAATCTCATCCAAATATGAGATGGACAAAAGTATCATCTTGATATATCATACCTTCCAGCATAAATCGTGCATATTCGGGAACTTACCTTTATAACCCCTCGGTCAAAAGAGGCGTTTGATAACCTCACGTAATACACACTCATTACCCAGAATTATGAATATATTAGATTACTAAATTAATACTATATGACTTTATCCGATGACACAAACACAATCTATCCAGCAAGTCAAATAGGTCGAGTCCAATATTTATGTACCTCGTACACTCATATTTCATGTGATTAAACAGATACCTTCGTATCAATGATATGTAAAATATGATCATAAATTAATCCACATGCTAGTCAATTTAGTCATCTAGTTGTTCCCTTGCTAATGACTTTTAAGACTAGGGACTAATTTGGAGTTTGATAAAATTATAGAGTTTCACAATTTGAGTCCCACCAACCCAAATGATTCATAATATACATATCAAAAACTCAAGGAACACAATGATTTTTATCATCCAGTATACATGAAACTAACAAGAGCACAATGGCTTAGGTCACACTTAACTAAAACTTATATCCTCCCTGCCATTGAGAATTGAAAACATACTTATCTTTGGAAAGTGACCTAGGAGTAATGGCTTGCAAAGTGCTTGTAAGAACTGCTAGGTCAGGAAGCTCTGAGTCTAGGACATCTCTCCTCCATATCCAGCACCAGATCCAATTGCCATTGAACCACTTGCCTGCATTAGCAACACATACATCCTTGCATTGCTCATTTCTAAATAGCCCGGGAAAAGTCTCTGCAAGAGGTTTATTGTTGATCCAACTATCAGCCCAGAATCTGATTAGTTCATCGGACCCAAGATGTAGAGAGATGTTTCAAAGAACCAGGGGCTGTTTAGATTTTTCAATAGACATGGTAACCAAGCAAACTCATACCCACAGCCTCTGGGTCTACCAACTGCAAAGATGCTCCCTTGAGGCTGTAGGGCTCAGCATCCAGCAATGTAGAGAGGTTTCCCCCCATATTTGATCTCAATAACTCTACTGCTAGGGAAGGCTCCTGATTAAGCATTTGCAGCCCCCATTTGCCTAGCATGGCAGCATTAAACGAGGAGAGACAATGGGTTGCCCACTTTTCTTAATGTTATATGTATTGTGTTTCTCTTATTGAGATATGTACATGATATATGGCGTGATACAAGACCTATACAAGGTACTTTCCTAACTGTACTAAATTACTTCTACAATGTATCTTCCTTATCTATACAAGATTTGATTCTCTTTAATTAAGTCAATGCTAATCACAGCGCTCTATTTTTCAAATATGTAGTAAATCATGATTTCCCTTAATACTCTCCCTCAAGTTGGAGAGTAAATGTTGTGAAGTTCTGATTTGTTGCACAAGGCCTCGAACTGATCCTTTCCTAAAGCCTTTGTGAAGATATTTGCGGGTTGGAAGCGTGTCGGTATATGGAAGGGTTGATCATTCTAGCTTGCAATTTATCTCAAACTATGTGACAATCTATCTTAATGTACTTCGTACGTACATGGAATACATGATTCACTACAATGTGCAAGGATGTCTGATTGTCGCAGTATAGCGACGTTGGGCTCGTTAGCGGGACCTTCAAGTCTTGTAGAGTGTATCACAACCAAGTTAATTCAAGACACGCATTAGCCATGGCTAAATATTAAGCCTCTGTGGACAACCTAGAGATAGTAGTCTGCTTTTTGAACTTCCACGATATGAGTGAAGTTCCTAGGAAAATGCAATATTGATGTGAATCAAATAGTACATCTTTATTTAGATGATTTTATGATGGTTTTGTGTGATTTACACGCATTTAGATAGTATTTAATATTTTTATGGCATGATTTATGCTTTGATAGTGTTGTATGTACAAGTAATGATCATTGGATGAAATTAGCTATTTTTTAGTGAGACACGAGCAAAATTTTCAGTGTTAACATCCAACTTAAAAAGAAATCAGAACTTGAGATAGGAGTGTACGATAAGAATGTACAATATACACATGCAAAGCTCGTAACAAGGAATACAACTTCCATGAAGAAAACGTTTCCAGATTCGAACTCTACGATGGACAATATCGAGCTTAAACTTCAGTCAGCAAAATTATCCAATAACTATTTTGTTCTACGCAATCTATGAGTCAATATCCAAAGATCATATTGAGACATGCTATATATCAATGAAAATTTCAAACGACATATCACATATTTGTAGATGAAGCCCACTCGTATTTTGACCCAAAAAGAGGCAAAATATTGCACTAAAGTTGGTAACAAGAAACTGTCAGGGTTCAATGCATCAGCAAATGCCAAAAATCAAAGATTTCAAATTGGATCCAAATAAACATGAGCCAACTTGATGATCTTATCAAAGAGAGTATTTTGTAGGCTCACATATCCAAAGACTTGAGAAGTAAGTTGAAGATTGACATCAAAAGCCTAAAATTTAGGATTATGATTATTATTTTGATTTTATCTTCTAATTTGATTGAAATTATCATCTTTATCACCTAGCCTTGGAGGAATTCTATAAATAGAGGCCAATGTTCATATTGGAGGGGGGATTTGGAGTGGTGGTCGAATTTTAGTCTCTTCTCTCTAGTTTTGGTTGAGTTTTCCTTGTTGGAAAATTCATACGGTTTTGTAATTTTTGAGAGAAAATTCAGAATAATTTTTTTTTCAAACTTTTGATCCAAAGATGACATCCTCTTTCAGAATTCTCATGGCGCAATCGTCGAAGATGCAAGGCTAAGAATTTATTTACTCCTAACGTGGAGTAGGATGGTTGTATCACATACTGTTCAAATTTTATATTCTTTGCAGTTTGAATTTTATGTTACATATTCTATACTAATATTTCGATTTTCAACTTGCAAGTTTTGTTCGCATCAAAATATGTTTGTTCAAACCCAAAACTGATTACCTCTTTAGCTACGAAATTGGGAGCATACTTAATTTAGAAACTCTTGAATCCTTATTTGAAAAAATGAATTCTTAGGGGCGGATTATGGTGTTTATGTACTTAGAAGTTATTTTAAAATTTATAACACATCTGATTAGAATTTTAGTATAACGATGATCAATTTATATGCTATGTGTTCAGCATACTGATTTACAATTCTAATTACATGTTTAGTGGGTTCGATCCCCACTAGGAACACAAAGTTGGGGATAGACTCCAATTTTATGACTGAGGCTTGCCCGGTCAGCCGTTTGCCTGATTCGTCTGGGGGGTCGACTGGGTGGATCCATGTGGACTAGTCGACAAATAGTCGGATACCACCGGTCATCCAAAAAAAAATTACATGTTCAGTGTGTTGGATTGAAAAACCAACATTTTTCTTTTAGTATAAAATAGGACTTTAATTTTGATCTTTTGTGTTTTAGCCACCCGAAATATGTTAGGAGTAATTTTGTCTCTCATGTGCTTTTTTTTTTCTCTCTGTAGTTCAATTTAATTCTACGCTTAATTTTAATGAATTTCTATTTGGTCACTATACATCTCAATTTTTTCTTGTAATTTTGTGCATGTTGTTAGGGTTAACAAGTCTGCGTGCTAAGAGTTTAATTTGTCTCCCTTTGAACCACCCTTTTATTGCTATAATCGACGTCGTTCTCTTGAGGTTTATAGTGATTTTAGGATAATTTAGCTTGTTTCGTAATTATTTGTGCATTGATTATATATCTTAAGATTTGCGTAAAAAATCATGTGGTTGATCTTCGTGTGGCACAAGAGTCTGCCCCGTCTGAGTCACAGAAAGCTTTCATCGTAAGATCATTGGTTGAAGGTAGCAAACCATGACCTGGAGTTCCTTTGACATATCTTAGAACTCGTAGTGTTGCATTCCAATGTAGTTTGTGTGGCTGTTGCATGAACTGACTTAATGTACAGACTGAGTAAACTATATCTGGTCTTGTGACAATGAGATAAATTAACCTACCGACCAATCATCTGTATTTGGTCGGATTGTCCAACACGTTGCCGTCTACCAGGGTTAGCTTTAGATTCTGTTCGTGAGAAACTTGTCTGGACGTGCACCTGCAAGTCCAAAATCTAGCAAAATGTCTAGAGCATATTTTCTTTGAGACATAAAGATCACGTGTTTAGAACGGGAAAATTCAATCCCCAAAAATACTTCAAGGCTCCTAGATCCTTGATGCAGAAGCGTTTGAGAAGGCAATCCTTGAGATAAAAGGATGTCATCAATATAGATAAAGACTGCAGTGAATGAAGTACCTTAAGCCTTTGTGAAGAGAGAATAATCGGCCTTGGACTATCGATAACCAACCCTCTTAATAGTGTATGAGAAGGTAGAGAACCAATTTCGAAGCCTGCTTAAGGCCATAGAGTGACTTCTTGAGCCGACATACAATGTTCTCCCCTTGTCGGAGAAGACCAAGTGGAGGATCCATGTAAAAAAACCTTGTGCAGATCACCATGAAGAAAGATATTCTAAACATCGAGTTGGTGCATAGACCAATGGTGGGCCAATGACAACCGTGAGCCAACAACAGAGTGTAGTGAGTTTCATTGTACGGGAAAATGTTTCTCGGTAGTCAATACCTTCAACCTGTGTATAGCCATTGACAACCAAGTGTGCCTTGTAGTGTTCAATGGTACCATCAAAATTATACTTGACTTTGCAAAGACAACGACAACCAATGGGTTTATGACCGACCGAGAGTTGAACCAAGCTCCATGTGTCGTTTTGCTGCAAAGTTGCAAGTTCTGTTTCCATGACCTTTTGCCAATGAGGATCAAGGACAACCCGAGCATAAGAGTTGGGCTTTGTGTGGGTTGTAATGTTTGCCAGGAAGGCATGGTGAACAGGAGAATATGTGAGTAGGAAAAAAAATGGGAAAGAGATACCTTGTACTGTGGCGCGTACTTGATCTTGAGGAAGAATGATTGGCCTTAGTTAGCATCTCGTAGTCCTTATACCATGACGATGGGTGCGTAGAGTGGCTGGAAAGTTGGAAAGGGAGTGGTGGAGTGATTCGGATGTTGGTGCTGGTGGGATGGGCTCGCATTAAATGTAGGCAAATGGGCCGGACTAAACAGGCTCAATCCAGTACGCTCACCAAAATGGGACAAAATGGGGTTGACTCGCCCATTTTTAAACAGGTCGTGGCTGACTAAAAAAATAAAATGGGCGGGTCTAATCTGCCCATTTTCTAAACGACGCAGTTGCGGGCTCAATTTTTGAGCCTGCGGGTTTTGCTCGCCTACCCATTTTATATTACAAATAGTAGAAAAATATTTTTATGACAGAACAAGTAGTGTGACCTGCTGGTCAATGCCTTGGTTTCACAAGGAGGAGGTTGTGGATTAAATCCCACCTATGTCGTTTATTTTCTTTCTTTTCAAAAATATAATAATAATATATAATAAAAAAAAGTGGCAGGCCTAGACCACTCCATAATAAAAATAGGTCGTGTTAGGCTGAAAAATTCTGCCTAACAACCCGTGATGGTTGGGGCGGGCTTGCTTGGTCCTTCACTTTGCCTACTACTAACTAGCATGGCAGGAGGGGACGTCGCATTGGAAGGAGGTAAGACAGAGGCTTTGTTGAGATCCGAGTGTGGTGGTGGTAGGTTGGTGATGTTGACCGCTAAGTTGGGTAGCATGGAGACATCGGCACGTGAAGTATGTGCTTGCGAGAAAGGAAAAATGTTCTCATAGAACTGGACGTTCCAGCTGATGAAGAATTGCTCGAATACGGGATCATAGAGCTTGTAACCCTTTTGACCTGTGGGATCACCAACAAAGATGCACTATTTGGCACGATGGTCAAACTTCAGTTTAGGATGAACAATAGTAGCATAACTCAAGTAACCAAAAACATGTAAATGAGCAAGGGGTGGGGGTCAAAGGTATAGGGACTCAAAGGGTGTTTTATTGGACAGAAATGGTGATGGCAAGTTGTGTATGAGATAAACTGCAGTTAGGACTAATTCCCCCGAAAAATAAGTGGTAAATGGGATTAAAAAAGTAAAGCTCGTGCCACCAGAAGGATGTGATGATGCTTACATTCTACCACTCCATTCTGTTGTAGAGTATAGACACAAGTGTGTTGACACCCAATCCCATGATCTTGAAAGAAAGTGCATGAAGACATGAATTATGCGCCCTTGTCAAATTTGATTGCTTTGACAGAAGAAGTGAATTGTGTATGAGCAAAGCTAATGCAAGATTGCAAAAAGACGTGTTTCAAATTTATGTTGCATGAAAATACCCATGTGCATCTACTAAAGTCATTGACAATAGTGAGAAAATAATGTGCACCTAAATGTGTTGAAATCTTATGAAGACCCCAAATAATCACACTATAAAAGATCAAATGGAGCATGAGTTGAAATTGAAGTGATGGGAAAAGGTAAACGAGTCTGTTTGGCCAAGGAACAAACGTTACAGTTATTAAGAAAAGAACTAAAGGCAATAAAGGAGAAGCCAACTTTAGTCGAGATGACAAAGGATGTCCAAGACGCATATGCCATAAATAATGGGGATGGGACACGTGAAAGGAAGCAGACATCCTTGGCATCGATGACATGTAATAAAGGTCGTCATGCTGCTTACTCGAGACAATCCTCCTCCTAGTAACCAAGTCCTGCAAAACACAAAAGGTTGGAAAAAGAATGGCACAACAATTTAGTGCGTTAATTAATTTGCTAGTAGACATTAAATTTAAATGAAAGGATGAAACACCTAACACATTATCTAAAGTAATGTGTGAGTCAAAGCGTGTAGTGCCTAAGGAGGTGATTGGTGCAGTGGATTCGGTGGGTAAGTTGACAATGGGAATGAGGGTTGGTTTTGTGTGAGAAAGAAGTGATGGATCAATTATAATGTGGTCGGTAGCTCCACTATCCAGAATCCAAGGTTTTGATAATGTAGAATTAACAAAAATACTGGGCATAGAAAACAGACTTGCAGCATTCGCATAGGCATCGGTGTTACCATACATATTTTTCTGATTGAGCATGGAAAGTGGAAGAGCGAGCTGCTAGAGTTGTTCAACTGAGAAACCATGGGTCATTTTGGAGGAGAATTTTGCATCCTTGTGTGACAACTATGATATTTCCGTTGCATTCGTAGTGGGGCGCCCATAACCGCATGAAACACGTAGTTGTAGCTGGTGGAAGCACACATTCCTGATTCCCTATTTTGTTCTTGAGATGACACCTATCTTTAGTGTGTCCTCTTTTGTCACAGGATTTGCAGTAATACTTCAGAGTGCGACAATATTCAATTGTGTGACCAGATCTGGCACAATGATAACAATACTTAGATTAGAAAGGTCTCTCGAGGTTGTTGGGACGGCCCTACGCTACTGCAGCAATTGAGAAATTCTCGATTGGTTCAAATATCATCTAGCGTTGTCTTTTCTCTTGGAAAATGAGTGAATAGGCTTGACGAACGTTAGGTGATGGAGACATCATGAGGAAGTTAGTCCGGACCGCCTTGTAGGTTTTGTTGAGACCCATAATGAATTGCATCAAACAATCTTCTTCTTTTTTATCAGTGTGTGCCTTCATCTGATTGCAGGTTAGAGGCGTGTGATATGCCTCTAATTCATCCAAAAGCCCTTTTGATTTTTTGTGAAATATGCTGCAACTGACATGGTTCCTTGCGAGAGTGATGCCAGGGACTTCTGTACTTGAAAGATGGCAGGGGCATTCTTTTGTACGAATTTATCTTTGAGATCTTCCCGGGCTTGTTGAGCGGATCATACTGTCGTTCATAAGGCAAATTCCACTAGTTGCGCATCTTCTGAAGTTTGTTGGATTGAGCCATCGATGAATCCAACTTTGTTTTTGGCCGGGAGGGCATGAAGGATGGATTTGCTCCACGATGAGTAGTTGGTGCCATCCAATTTGGTGGGGACGAGTATATGTCCGAGCTGATCTAAATGATGAACGGAGTATGGTCCGTGTGCAGATTTGATGCATCTGTGTTCTCCAAACTGGTGGAGAATGTTCTTCGCCGGTCGTCATAGATGTGGATGGGAAGGAATAATTTCGACTAGTTTTGTGGGATGTGAAGGTGATGTTGTCAATTGCTCCAAGAGCTTTGTTGCTCTGATACCATGTAAAGAAAATAGAAGCAGGAAAATAATGAAAAGAGAACGGGTTTGCCCATGGTTTTGAATGTTCTATGTATTGTGTTTTTTCTCATTAATATCTGTACAGAATATATCGAGATATACTAGACCTATACAATGTAGTTTCTAAATTACCTCTACATTGTAACTTCCTTATCTATACAAGATTTGATTCTATCTAATTAAATCAATGTTAATCAAAACCATTATATATTTACCAAAACTCTATTTCCAAATATACAGTAAATCATGATTTTCCTTAATATATGAGAAGAGAATTAATAGTAGTTTTTCAATCTCATAACTCAAACTCCCAATCTAATGGTTAGAGATCAAAATTTTCATTTTAGCATTCCTCATCGACACAGTTCCCACCGGAGTTTGTCAATTGGTTACCAAATATAATAATAAATTATTTAGATCTGATAAACTAAATTAATAAAATCCAAAATTCAAAAATAAAGAAACTGCGATGTTATTGACACGATCAAATGAATATTTTACAAGAGATCCTTTCCTTTTTAGAGATCATGATTAATTGATCTTTAAGTTTGGTGTGTTTAGTTTTTGGAAAATGAAGAGTGGAAATAGTTTTTTATGGATTTTGTGGAGTATTTAATTGTAGGGAAATTTCTCTATTTCCGGCACAATTAATTCACAGCTAACTCGGATTCCGTTACTACGAACCCTAAGATATAATATAAACAAGTAATGGCTAAAGGGTAACGTCGCAGAGCCATAGGCGGATCAAGGGGGCGGGAGGGCGAGGCCCCTCCGAGAGTTTTGGTAAATTTTAAATATATTCGGCCAACAAAAATTTAAATATGTTTGGACAAAAAAAATAATGTGTTCTGGCAAAATTTTAGTAGTGCGATCAAAAGAAATTATTGTGTTTTGGCTAAATTTTAGCAAGGGTGGATCATGGACCTTAAAAAAATTCAAGTGAAAATCAAAGTAATAAGAAAAAAATCGGTCCAACCCAAATACATCTCAAAGATTCAAAGTTTTTAATTTCTACAAGTACTCATATTTTGAATTTCTGGATGGATTAATTAAGGATCGAATGAAATTTCAAAAATAACTCAAATCCTAATATTTGAAAGAGGGGAATTTGAAAACTAAGAAATTTGAAAGTGTGAAGTACCTTGAAAAAGTGAAAAGAACCCACAAAAAAGTGAAGGGAGCACACAAAAATTATAGCCATTGATTCTAATTCTGTTATCGATGATTTTTATGACAAGAGTATCATCATGGGCGAAATATATAGTTATTTTTATTGAATTTTATATATATTGTGTAAACAAAGTTAATTTTATAGTGATATTAAATAATTTATTTTTTTATTATTATTTGAGATAGTAAAATTATTATTTTTTGTTAACCCCTAAAACAAAATTTTAGATCCACCAACTTAAAGCAAGATTAGCAACGTCAGGAGCATACGTATCATTGATTCCAATTTCCATGAAGGAGCAGGTAAGATATCCTTCCAACTTTTCGATTTTCATAATTTTTTTTTGCTTATTTTAATATCCCAAAAAAAGGTATGTGCTTCATTAGAAAAACAAACCCCACCAAAACCTCATGAACCTTGAGGCCAATTACGTCATTGCGTGTATGGTTTGATGGGCAATGTTTGGTAACCGGATAATTCAGGAATAAAGGATGACAGACACTGGATATCTTCTTTTAATATAGCGTTTGGTGCACACACTTGCAATCATTCACAAGTTGGCCAAAACAAAGGGTAATAACTCCACAAATTTTAAGCCTCTAAAATTTCATGGATTTCTCAATCCCGCCTTCAAATATGTAAATGCTACTACATTTCTAATTATTTTACAACATTCCACTGTATTTGTATTACCAAATTCGTCTGTTTTCAAGGTTTCTCTGAAAAAAAAATTGGGACTCCACTTCACGGTTGCAGAAATTCACGCAATTTGACGGCTGCAAAAAATTCGACTCCTACGACCATTTTTCGGCGATCAACGACATTGGACTTCCTCATGGCATCTCCCTTCACTTACTGTTGTCCACCCTCAATTTCCCGGCGAATGGCGATTTCACTGCTTTCCTCCAATTTCAGGCAAGTTTTCGATTTCTTGTTTAAAATTATGCGTATGTTTCTGGTACTGTTTCAACAAAATCTTTCAACCTTCTTATTTTGCTATGCTCAACTCTATCCGTAGAGTACATTGAAAGGTAAAATTGAATGTACAGGGATTGTAAACCAGCGTATGCTTATAAACTAGCGTATGTTCATGTATTACTTCATCCTGGCGGAGCTAGGGGGGACAAGGGGGGCCTTGGTGTTGGAAAAATAATAATAATATGCATGGTTCATTATTTTACAATGCATATTATTAATAATATGTTAGTAGAGATGAATGAGA